>JAPKLY010001422.1:0-45439 GCA_026898435.1 Prunella vulgaris | reverse complement strand
GTTGGCTGATGTTTCTACTGAGTACACTAAGCATACTCAGGACAGAAGTCAGTCAGTGAAGAGTAAGTGTCACCTATCAGGCTGTGCTGAATGCACATAGGACCTGACTTAGGCCTTGGTTCAGTTCACCTGAATCCTATAAGTCCGAAGCAAAAAGGTAACACATACTGAGCTGAATAACCTGTCAAGCTGTGCTGAATGCACATAGGACCTGACTCAGGATGTGGTTCAGATCACCTGAATCATGTCAGTCCAAAGAAAAAGGTTATTTATGCTATGGGACAAGAGACAAAAAGAATGTCAGTAAGACTCCATTAAGACACACGTTCAGACTGAGTTATTAACAAGAGACTCAGAGCATTGAATGTACGAGGAAGGATAAATGTCTGAAGGTCAACTAGCCGTTATAGCGGAGAGCCAATGATCTTTCGACACGCAAGCACGGAGTCTGCGCAGCATTTAATGCGTCTCAAAAGGTTGCAGATGATGTGACAACTTGCCAGAATAAGCATGGCGGGTAGGTCGAACAGTATTTCTAGCCTGCAATCTACCTAAAATAGGAAAGATTTGATTTGATCTCCTCCAACGGATCTATTTTGAATCTCGCCTATAAATATGGAGAACCTTGCACCCATTCAAGGTTAACGGGAAATTTCCAAGAGAAAACTCTCAAGAATCCAAGAACACAAAGCATATCATAAACAACACTCTGCAATTAAATTTCCCTAGTGTTGTAGCAGGATTCATTCTGTATTTGCTTAGATCGATAGCTCTATTATTTAGCTTTGATTTGTATTGCTAGAGCTATCCTAGTTGGAAACCAGAATACCAAACCTCTCAAAGTGTTAGATCGGTTGGTTAGAAGGACTGGGACTTGTAAAACGCCCAGGGGTCAGTTCCTAAGAGAGGAAGTTGGCTACTCGTGTCCCTTGGCACGTAAAACCCAAGTACCTATCCTCAGGGTTTTGAGGATAGCTTCCTGTTAAATCAGGTCGTGGACGTAGGAGTTGGTTATCTCCGAACCACGTTAAAAAGTCCCCTGTGTGCTGATTTACTGTTTTGTTCAGGATCATAAATGTCATCATATTAAACTGAACATACTGCATTGGTTTTAACTTCAGGACTGCATCAATCATCCTGAATCTGAATACTGTGCACTCAGCCTTAACCACCAATTTACTAAGCAACTCAGAGAAAACGTTTTCAGAAACTAAAATGGGTAGAATCTAAGGGCTCACTTTCCGCACGTACTATGACTCACTGAGATAGTAGTCCAACTGACTTGCTTCCGAGCAGTCAGTAGGTTTGTTATCTCTACTGAGCCTCCGTGCACTTTACTCACACTCAGTTTATCTGACTCATTACTGAACCGTCCCTGCTGCCCCTGTGGACCTTCAGCGTAATGAGTACTTCAGGGAATCCTGACTGAGTGCGTTAGAGCATTTTTCTGAGTCTTTCAGAAAAATCTGACATCAGTGTATTCCCCCCCATACACTGATTTAACTCGTTTCGGGACCAACACTCATCACTCTTTTGGAAAAAATTCTTGATTTCTTTTTTTAAAGCATTCGTCTTATTAATCGGGAATAATTTTTTCAAAAATTCAGTTTGAATCTGTTGCCAAGATGTAATTGAGTTTGGTTTAAGAGAATTAAGCCAAGTTTTTGCTTTATCTTTAAGAGAAAATGGAAATAACTTTAGCTTAATAGCTTCTTGAGTACACCTTGGTTCATTAAATGTTTCACAAATTTCTTCAAATTCTTTTAAATGCAAGTAAGGATTTTCAGAGTCAAAACCATGATAATTAGGGAGCAATTGAATCATACCATGTTTAAACCTAAAATTATCTGCATCTTGAGGGTACACTATGCATGATTGAACCGAATTTCGTTGGGGTTCAATAAATTCACGCATAGAACGCACATGCAAATTTTCATTATTGCGTCTTTCAAAATCATTTTAGTTTTGAACATTATCTCCATCAACACTTTCATTGTCTGCCATACTTGATGCAATATTTCTAAAATTAATGTTATAACCTCTTATTAAACGACCACTTATAATATCACGAGTCCAATTATGCATACAAATAAATATAATACAGTAGAGAGATAGAGAGAAGAACTCACAAACTTGTGAGGATAAACCTCACAACCAATGGATTTGTTCTCCGCAAAACCTCCCCGGCAACGGCGCCAAAAACTTGATAGCTCCTTGAGAGTTACGTACCCAAGTGTAGGTTGATTTCAAGTAATAAAATTTCTCGGGAGACCGAGTATCGAACCACAGGGAGATTTGGAAGAAAAAGATATTATCTAGTTGAGAGGTTTAAATAAAGTAACAAAATACTAGAGCTTCGGGATTCCACTTTAGATAAAAATACTAGAGTTATGATCTTGGTTATCTTTGATAACTCAATCGAAATCTAACAATCAAGTGATTTCAATCGGAAGATATAACTTTGAGCACATATAATACTTTTGAAAAGTACCTTTAGAAATTCGAACAAGTTTATAAAATCAATAGTTGATATGTAAAACTAAGCATTTGTTGTGCCAATAAGTCTACAACAAATCAAAGTAATGACACATCAAAACCTCTCTTAAAAACTCTTCAAATGACTAAAGGATTAAAACTTTGAAAATCTTTATTGAATAACCAAGAACATTACTAATACTTTACTAAAGCTTCATCCCTAACTCTAGTAAAATATTTAGCTACTCATACTAATACAATAAGAACTCATATTTCTAAGAGAGATACTAGACTAAGATAGAAGGATTACAAGGAAAATGGGATGCCTTCAAGGGTTCCTAAAGGGCTCTTTATATAGGCCTCCAAATAGTGAATCATGGAGACTTTAGCAACCAATTCACGTGGCCTGTAAACATCAGTAATTTAATTGCCCTTGCTGTCTGAATTTCATCTTGACTTCTGAATGAAAGTTGTAGGCCGTTGGATTAGGTTTCCAAGGAGTCTAAGATCTCCAAAATTGGATCTCTAGATTGTGAGTCATGACCATAATAGTGGAGTTGGTAAAACTGGATTGTTTTTCTCCGCAAATTTATGGTGGTCTATTGAAAAGCAGATATCTCAGCTTGCATAAAATCAACGCCTTTAATATTTCTACTGTGTCTTGATGAATTTCTTGGCTAACCAATGGATTTGGTCTTGTGTAAATTGGACTTTTGTGTGAATTATGGTGAATTATTTCCCAACATGTGTACTGAGATGGCGGAATTCTGAAGCCCTGCATTGATTGTCATTTTGACCATTGAAGCCGGAACTTTTGACACTTGAGCCCTGAAGACAAGTTGTAGAGCAACGAATTAGTGATCAAATACAACTGGAATTGGTTCAATTGGTTTAGTGAGGCTCCAGATATTGTGCAAATACGAAAATGTGTTTTGAGTCCAAAGATTGGACAGAATTGGAGTCTTCACTTTTGAGTACAAATACAATCCAAACATGTAAAATTGGATCACTAAAGTGTCTTAAGTATTTAGTACATTGTCTTAGGTGTTCAATATCATAAAATTTGGATAAATATAACTCCACTTAAGACCTCAACAATATACAATAGACATAATTGTTAGGTTGAATTATACATATGCTTCTTATTTAAATAGAAAACATAAATACTTATAACTAATTAGAAAGTGTGAAATTATATATAAATACGCTAAACAATACATTATAGTACACAAAATAATACACAAAATAGGTAAAATACATGCATACTTAAACGCTAATCACAAGGTTATATTCGTCAATTCATATTAATAATTTATTTATATTTAATTTTTTGCCACATAAAAATCGATGCCGGTAAAAATCGAATTCCAATTATGTTATCATCGTTATATAGAAATTAGATTTTGTTAACATCATTTTATTATTATTAATAATTATAATATAAAATAAGTAAATAAATAACATAGAATGACGAGATTAGCAAAAAAAAAAAGAACAAAAATTGATTTTAGGTAGCATTTTGTAGATTTTTTTTAGTACAGTTTGCAATATGATAAAAAAAATAGTACATGTTGCAACTTGAAATAAGTGAAATTAAACTGGTAATTTATTTTTAACTCCATGGCCTAATTAATCCAATTTGAAAAATACTGCAATATATATATATATTGGCTCTCAAATTATTATTAACATAAATATTTATTTTATAATTTTTCCTAAGTCGAATTAAAAACATTATTTATAAATATATAAAAGCAGCAATACTTATACAATTGGTCGATGATTTTGCTGGCGAGTGAACGGTCACTCGCTCAACAGTAAAATCGTGACTTGCACTTCCTACAGGAGCGAGTGAGTGAACAGTCAATTTTTGTCCAAACACAGGGACGCTAATTTTTAGTCACAAAATCGCAAACCGTTTGCACAAAATTTTGAGCCCACACTTGAAAAAAAATAATTTTGAAACCCTAATAAAATATAATCAGATTCAATTATACCTTCAGTTGACAGCGTGGCGTGGCCGTGGACGGCAGGGAGTGCGTCGCGTGTGGCAGCGCGGAGGCGAGGCTGCGACTGTGTCTGATGTAGCGCACAGGCATGGGCGGCGCCGGCGTGGGAGGAGGAGGCGGCGGTTGAGGTGGAGGAGGCAGCGATGCCTGGCCGCTGAAAATCTGTGGTAATGATTGAGGAAGAGAACAAGACTACGAGAGTATAATAGATGGTACAATGTGGATAAGTGGGTTTCTGAAATTTTAGGTTTAGATATAGGTCTCATGGGCCATTAATAAAATCTTGGCCCAACTTTCTCATTTATTTATTTTAATTAAACATATTTATTATAAGAACGATGTGCTAATTTTATTTAGTGCATAACTATTTTTATAATATGAGATCACACGTTAAAAGGAAAGACACAAATGAATTTGACTTTAAATAAATAAGGTGTACTTTATTAATTTTTGTAAATATGAATAATTTTTTAATAAGAGTAGGTATTATGTGAGTAATACTCACGGAAATAATTTCGTGAACGACATATTTTATTTCACGCAGTAACACACATTTCGGTGTGTAGTGTTAGTTCATATGCAGTATAGTGTTAGTTCATGTGCAGTGTGGTGTTAGTTCATATACAATATGATTTTAGTTCATTCACTGTGACATACAACGTGTGGTGTTAATTCATATATAGTGTGGTGTTAATTCATATACATTGTCGTGTTAGTTCATATACCGTATTTTATGTCATTTATCTCTAAAAAAATCAAATATCAAAATTCTTAAAATATATTGTTGTTCACCATAAAATTTACTGTGTGTATCATTCACATAATACTTTGCCTTTTAATAATTATACATTATTATTTTTTTTTGTAAAATAACAAATACAATTTTCTTTTATATTATTTAATCAGAATTTTATCAATTTTATTAGTTTGTTAATCGTAACTTCTAATGTTATAAAAAAACAAATTTAATTTAAAAAATAAAGAGTAATTAAGAATTTTGCACTAATTGTCTCATGAAAAGACTATCATTTATCAAAATACATGTGATAAATTCAAATTTTAATTTGAACTGTAGACAAGTTCAAATTTTAAATTTGAACTATAAACTTCCATTTTCTAATACCCTACTTTCAGAAAAAAAAAATGATTGTTCTTAATTTTAATATACAACTAATAAACTATAATATTATATGGCAACTCTGATATCATAGTTAGCAATTATTGACACAATTCACAATTCGCTTTAGTGACCTATCAAAATATTGGGTCAATAAATTTAATTAACAGATTTATTTTACTTACGCAATATATTATCACATTTATTAAAGTTTTTTAATTTAATTATTCAATTATTAATTAAGATAATTTCTTTACAATTAAAATAATGAAACTATATTTATATTATAATTATAGTTTTTTTTAATTAAATTATGAATAAAATTTCAAAATGATCAAAGACAATAAAAATATAAATAATACATTTTCTATTTTTTTCTAAGTTATTGTCTTTATTTTATTATTATACACTTAAAAATTAAATATAAATAATTTAAGTATATAAATAATTAAGAAAATTTTATGCCTACTAATATATTTTTTTTAATTGATGAACAACAAATGGTTAAATTATATTTGTAATGAAGAGGTGGAAAATAGTTGTGTAATTAAAAAAAAGGGTTAATTCTATGAAAAATACATCACCTTGTACTCAATTATGAAAAATTAAGGAAATAAACAAATAGTATTACTCTTTTGTGAGGATGGTACTAGGAAATAACCTAATAGTATGTAATACTAGACTGAGAAGTTCCTAATACCATCCTCACAAAACAGTGATACTATTAGGATCTAAACATCAATACTTGTAAATAGAATCACTAAATCATTAATCAAATTGATAATCACACACCAAATCACTAAATTTATCATAACATTGAGTTTTGGAAAACATGAGGATGTCAGAGTACTACAAGTGGATATGACTACTATAAGTATCACAAGTACAATTTCAACTAACAGGTAACACAACGAGTAATCTTTTCGTACAACAAGTGTATATCTTTGAACTAATTTTGTTATTTATACCTAATCCAGTAATTTAAAACCAAAATAGATAATATCTTGCAAAACTTTTATTTTTAGTAGTAATTTAAAACTAAAAATTAAGGAAATAACTTAATAGTATTACTCTTTTGAGAGGATGGTACTAGCAAATAACCTAATAGTATGTAATACTAGACTGAGTAGTTCCTAATACCATCCTCACAAAAGAGTGATATTATTAGGATTCCAAAATCAATACTTGTAAATAGAATCACTAAATCATTAATCAAATTGATAATCACACATCAAATCAGTAAATTTATCATAACATGGAGTTTTGGTAACATGAGGATGTGTGAGTACTATAAGTGGATATGACTACTATCAGTATCACAAGTACAATTTCAACTAACAAGTAACACAACGAGTAATTTTTTCATACAACAAGTGTATATCTTTGAACTAATTTTGTTTTTTATATCTAATCTAGTAATTTAAAACTAAAATCGATAATATCTTGCAAAACTTTTAATTTTAGTAGTAATTTAAAACTAAAAATTAAGGAAATAACTTAATAGTATTACTCTTTTGTGAGGATGGTACTAGGAATTAACCTAATAGTATGTAATACTAGACTGAGTAGTTCCTAATACCATTCTCACAAAAGAGTGATATTATTAGGATCCCAACATCAATACTTGTAAAAAGAATCACTATATCATTAATCAAATTGATAATCACACACCAAATCACTAAATTTGTCATAACATGGAGTTTTGGTAAACATGAGGATGTGTGAGTACTACAAGTGGATATTACTACTGTAAGTATTACAAGTACAATTTCAACTAGCAGGTAACACAACAAGTAATCTTTTCATACAACAAGTGTATATCTTTGAACTAATTTTGTTTTTTATATCTAATCTAGTAATTTAAAACTAAAATAGATAATATCTTGCGAAATTTTTATTTTTAGTAGTAATTTAAAACTAAAAATTAAGGAAATAACCTAATAGAATGTAATGCTAGACTGAATAGTTCCTAATACCATCCTCACAAAAGAGTTATACTATTAAGATCCCAACATCAATAATTGTAAATAGAATCACTAATTCATTAATCAAATTGATAATCACACACCAAATCACTAAATTTATCATAACATGGAGTTTTGGTAAACATGAGGATGTGTGAGTACTACAAGTGGATATGACTACTATAAGTATCACAATTACAATTTCAACTAACAGGTAACACAACGAGTAATCTTTTCGTACAACAAATGTACATCTCTGAACTAATTTTATTTTTTATATCTAATCTAGTAATTTAAAACTAAAATAGATAATATTTTGCAAAACTTTTATTTTTAGTAGTAATTTAAAACTAAAAATTAAGGAAATAACCTATTAGTATTACTCTTTTGTGAGGATGGTACTAGGAAATAACCTAATAGTATGTAATACTAGACTAAGTAGTTCCTAATACCATCCTCACAAAAGAGTGATACTATTAGGATCCCAACATCAATACTTGTAAATAGAATCACTATATCATTAATCAAATTGATAATCACACACCAAATCACTAAATTTGTCATAACATGGAGTTTTGGTAAACATGAGGATGTGTGAGCACTACAAGTGGATATGACTACTATAAGTATTACAAGTACAATTTCAACTAGAAGGTAACACAACGAGTAATCTTTTCGTACAACAAGTGTATATCTTTGAACGAATTTTAATTTTTATACCTAATCTAGTAATTTAAAACTAAAATAGATAATATCTTGCAAAATTTTTATTTTAGTAGTAATTTAAAACTTAAAATTAAGGAAATAACCTAATAGTATTACTCTTTTGTGAGGATGGTACTAGAAAATAACCTAATAGTATGTAATACTAGACTGAGTAGTTCCTAATACTATCCTCACAAAAGAGTTATACTATTAGGATCCCAACATCAATAATTGTAAATAGAAACACTAAATCATTAATCAAATTGATAATCACACACCAAATCACTAAATTTATCATAACATGTGTTAAATTGCATGAAAAAAATTTACTTCTACAAAAATAAATGAATATGTGTAGAAAACAACATTTAATCTGGTTGTAACACACGTTTTGCCTTAAAGTAACATGTATTTGCCCAAACTGTAACATACCTGGGAGCGAAATCACAAGCTGCGTGAATTTTAGAAAAAAATACTCAAATTCGACCCGACCCGGTTTAACCCGCGAATTTTTAAAAATAGATATTGCTATGGATCTTAGATCCTTAGAAATTTGTATATAAGTTTTTGTCTTTATTTAAATATTCCTCCCTAAATTTGTATATTATTAAAAAAAATTATTTAAATATTCCCCACAACTTTTTTTAAAAATATTAATTTATATACACATTCATATAACTATATGTATTTACCTATATGCTATTAATTTATTTAAGAAATTATAATATTCTTAAAAAATGTAAAGTTTCTGGTGCAAATTGAATTATCTGGAAAAGATGGATCAAATAAGTAGATAGCCAAGGTCTTCATCCCAAGTCTTACGAACTTATTTTTAAGATTTAGATAATCTCTTTTTTAGAGGAGATTCAACGTTTGATCAATAAAAACTGTCTACCTTTACTTATGATTTTAAGTCTAGATTTTCATAACTTTTACATCTTAGATAACTAGCAACACTTTTGAAAAAACTTATTTTATATATCTTTTAATTTCTAATATTTCATAAATTGTTTGAGAGGTGTACTTTATTGACTTTTGTGAGCGTGAGTTGTTTCCTTTTTTGGGGTGTAAAAAAATTGTTGGGACATCCATATAAGGAAAATGTGAAAATTATCTTGGGACAGATCACAGATGGAGTACTAAATTTTATGTGACACCATTTCATGTAATAAGATTATTATAAAATGTGACACTTATTAATTAAAAAATTATTACTTTTAAAAAGTGATAAAACTTTAACCAAAAATGATAATATTATTATTAAAAGTGACTATAACTGTTTGCCAAAATTGTGTCACACGCAAGTGTACGTGGTCTTTGTTGTCGTGGCAAGTTAACCAAGTTAAATATCGAACACAGGGAAACAATGCGATATCAAGCAAGCATTGCATGTCTACAAAGCTTAATAGCTAGGAAAGCAATAAACAATCATGGTTTCTATCAACTAAATCAAGCAAGAAATAGTAAATCCTAACTATCACCTCTTAGAGATGAGCAAGTGAATGGTGTGTGTGCATGGAAGTAATCCTATTATGGTTCCTCTAGTGTCCTATCCATCCTAGCATGTAAAAGGCCTCTTGGTGTCTTAATCAAGCCAACTAGTGTCTAGATCTCTCTACAACACAAGCTAAGGGCTCTATTGGATGTCTAGATCTCTCTACAACTTCCAACACTCTAATTAAGAGGTCTAGGCTAATATGCAATTCTCATTGGTCATACAAGCCAAATATCAAACACTTGGTACGCATAAAGTCCTCATAGCTCAATTCTCATTTTATTGCTAAAACATATAAGCCATACATTCCAATTAAACATCTCAAGCATTCATACAAGTCATTAATAAGAGAACTAACCCATCAAGATCACTAATTCATGCATAGGATTAACAACAGACTAATTCACCATAGTATTCATACAACCATGCAACAATGGATTAGCCCATGGCTAATTGGAAATGAAAATCAACAATTAACAATCTAAACATCATGATTAAGAACTAAAATAAGAGAATTGAATGAAAAACTTAGCAATAGTTGATGAATTGAAATACAAGCTACAAACCTCCAATTTTCTAAGTCTTGATCCACAACTTAAAAACATAAATCGAACCGTAAAAAGGTAGGAAATTCAATGGAGATTACAATGGAAAAAACGGATTAAAGATCTAATGGCTTGATCAAAAGTTATGGTAGAAAGAAAATTGAAATCTAATTAAGAATCCACTTGGAAACTACATCAAACCTCTCTCTAAACTAATATAATATTATGACTAAGATTATGACCCAGATGCCTTGAGAATCTGATCCTTGATGTATTTATAGTGCCCATAATGTTTTGTCCAAAATGCCCTTCATTAAACGTGAGACGAAAGAGCCCTCGAAATTGTGCAAAACCGAAGCCTCGCATGAACACAAACAGGTGGCCGCACGAATGCATTCGTGCGAGCCCATTCATGCACTCCTCATCGAACGAATCAGGGATTTCAGCACGAACCCAGCTTGGTCGTCGCACGAGTCTGAGCTTGTGGGCACACGAACCTAGCTTGATCTCGTTTGATCGATCCTCGACTTGCTCGTTTCCTTCATATCTTGAGTTCTAGAGCTCCGATCGACTCGATTCTTTTTCCATTGCGACCCTCTCTTCGAACTCTTCGACATGGTATATCATTTTCCTCCGTTGGATCAACACACAATTTCTAAACTTTTACGAACTTGCTCGTCTTTTGCCGGTTTTGCTCATTTTCACTACAAAACACAACTTTCAAGCTAAAAAGGGTTAAATACACAAAGTATAGCAATTTAGGGTCAAATATGAACATAAGCACATCAAAACCATATAGAAATGGATACAAAAACATGCAGGTATGACCCTAATCAATCACTTTTCTAAAAATATAGTCATCATTTACTATATACCTATCACCGAAATTTTGAAAAGTGATAATATTTTGTTCAAAATGGCTATCACTATTTTTTTAAAATATTATCATATTTTAGGGAAAATTAATTTTTTCCGCCCAGAAACTTTTTTTTTTATACTCTTAATTTTTAAATTTTGATTTTCGTCACGAAATTTTACCTCTTTCGAATTTTGGTCATATTAACTTTAAAATTTTGATTTTCATCCTATAACTTCTACTCCCTCCATCCCAATATTTTTCATTGGTTGGGTTGCGTGCATATTAAGAAAAAGTGAAGTATGTGAGTGTGAAGTTAAATAATAAAATATAAAAAGTGTACTTTGTTGACTTTTGTGAGTGTGAGTTGTTTCCTTTTTTGGGGTGTGAAAAAAGAATTGTGGCCTCCATATAAGAAAAGTGTAAAAATTATCTTAGGATAGAGGGAGTATATTTTTTTATTTCTAGTGTTGCGACATCCCTCATCCATGCACATTCAATCCTCTAAAACCTCAAAATCCTCCTCACCATTCTTCATCTTAACATTCAATGAAGACTCTACAAATTTAAAGTTAGGATTATAAAATTAGATGCGGGATGTCTCAGGACTGAAAAAAAAATATGTAAGTTAGGGGATAAAGATCAAATGTTAAAGGTAATAAGACTACAATCAAAAGGATGTAAAGTTACAAGATTAAAAAAATATTTTTTCTCACATTTATTATAATCCTATTACCATTTTTTTTTGCCAGTATCATATAATGAGATGGTCTCACACAAGTTTTTGCATTGTCTTTCAAGAGCTTATAAGATGTTATTTTTAAGTAGTTCATAAATTGCAAGAGTGTGACTAATACAACTTATAAGACCTTTGATAATTTTTAATAATTATATTTTTTATTTTAATATAGAATTTTTTGGGAAGACAGTTAATGGGGTCCGAAATGTGTTGGGTGGTTGGGGGTGGAGGTAGTGAGGAAAACAGGTTAGAATATTTCAACATATTTTTTACTGCTTATAAGTTGTAAGGAGCTTATTTAACAATTTTATGAGTTGTTAACCATCTTATTCTACCAAAGAGCTTGATGGTGCTTATAAGCTCCTAAAAAAGATATAAGTTTAAAAGATTATAAACTCTGCAAACAAACACTTAGAATAATTTTATTTTCAGTTTTTAATTTCTATATATTCTTGGATTTTTTAAAACTTTTCATGGTGACATTGTTCTAGTTTCAAGTATTTAAATCTTGAGTTTCTTGTGCACTAGATGTTCTATTCAATTCAAGTGTATTTTTAATCAATTTAATTTATTGGTTAGTCGTAACTGTTCAGTGTAAGCAGACATAACTTTTCAGTAAAAATAATATTCATTATTTAAAAATACAATTGAATTGCATGGTGCACGTGCATATAAAATCTTGACTTAAATTTAAATGTGTCTCTGATATATTCTATAGTTTAACTTTTAGAACCATGGAATAAACATTTTTATGTTTGACTGTATTGAATTTGTGAGGTTTATGAAAGCATGCATTTTTTGTAATCATTTCATTCCTCAATACAATTATTTATACAAGTATGACTAACACAAATTTTACCTAGAATATCTCTAATACTAATTACAATATAAATTCAAATATTTAGATACATAAATACAAATATATATACACATATTTATATCTATTCTAATCAAGAGTTTATTATGTAGTTTAATATTAATGCTCAATCAACATTTGTTGGAATTATAATCTCATTAAGATTTTAAGATAAATGGAAGATATAAAATAAAGAATAATAGAGAAAGAAAGTGAGACAAAGATTTTTCTTATTGAGGGAGTTGGAATCCTTTCTCAAATGTACAAAAGACCTATATATAAGCATGCATGTGATAATGTGACTTTTAATTAGACTAATAATACTTAATAAAGTGACAAGTGTCGTAACACTTATCACTTTTAAGGCTTAAATACTCCTTATAATCATGAAATGACTAAATAACCTTTAGTAAGTGTTGGGAAATGACTTATAAAATATTTTGATAAAATCCCAAAGACCCCCCCTGATATGTCAATGTATATCTAAGACTTAAAAATCTAGCACAAAGTGTTAGGAGACTATGATAAAAGCTTAGAAAAATAAGTTAATGTAAAGCAGGCTACTAAAGTTAAAACTATTCTGTTGTGTTTAGACTAGCCTGATAAAGAATTAGGAGATACACTCATCTGCCGAAGAGTGCACCTCAGAAGACCAAGTTCAAACAGCCTAAAAGGACTCCCCTGAAGACAAGTGACTTGATACATTAAATGCTATTCAGCATTTATAAAGGAAGCAGCCAACACATAAATGAAGTGTTAAATGCAGCAAAGAGAATGTTCCAAGTCACCTGATGAAATGACAGTGGACTTCAATGCAACCGTTGTGACTGGACTGAGGAACAATTAAGTCAGACCAATGAGAAGCTGCCACCTATGTACGATCCTGACACTAAAGACTGACCTGTCAGTAACAAGTTCAGAAGCAACCAGCAATCTAGGATGACACAGTTTTCAAAGGCGGTTGCATTAACTCTAAGCAGACATTTAATAAGCTTTCAACCATTAATGCTTGAGAGTTGACCATCCAAAATCTAAAGAAGATCTTGAAGAACGTTGGACTGTTAGATTTCACAGATTTGACCATCCAAAATCTGAAGAAAATCTTGAAGAACGTTGAAACACCAAAATAGCTTAAATTTGAAACTATCTCTCCAACAAATAGTCTTTCAAATTTAAGTCTATAAATAGAAGAGTTGAAGAAGAAGCTAAGTACGGGAAACTAACAAGCTCAACTAAAAATCTAAAAGTTCTCTAAAGTTCATCTACTCACAAGCACTGGAAATCACTCTAATTTCTCAAGTGCCCACATTGTTTAGAGCTCAACCTTGTATATAGGCTTACACTGTAATATCTTAGAAGCCTATTGTTGGTCCCAAATAGACAAAGACATGTGTAGGGGGGGGGGGGAATACACCTGTAAGTATAGATTTTTCAAAGATCAATTTTATAGCAGACTTTAAAACCACAGGCCTCTTATAAGAGTATCAGTGGACTTAAAGGTCGCCTAATAAGTAGCATGAGAATTTGATCAATTTTGAGTTGTCCTGCGGATTATTTTAAAAACATTTGAAGTTGTTAACTCACACAAAAGCACACGAGACACAGGAATTTATAGTGGTTCGGAGTTAAACTCTCCTACATCCACTTTTTCTGATTTAACAGGAGAATTCCTTAACCACAGGAATTCTTTGTTTTAGAGTGCCAAGGTGCACTGATCAAGAACAGCTTCTCTTGATCCCTAAGAGTGTCACTGAGTCCTAGTCGTCTCTAGATTTCAGAATGAGACACTCCTCAGCTTACTTTCTCCCAACTCACAGCCTTGAACCTGTTTCAGTTTAAGGGCTTCAGTTCTCCAACTGAGGTTGAGATAACCCTTTACAATGATAATCAGTATCTAGGTTGGGTTATCTCAGTAGGCTTCTAAGATATTACAGCGTAAGCCTAAATACAAGATTGAGTTCTAAGAAGTGTGAGTACTTGGGAAACTAAAGTGATTTCGTGTGCTTGAATGTATGAACTTTGGAGAGCTTTCAGATTATCAGTTGAGCTTGTTAGTTTCCCGTGCTTGGCTTCTTCTTCAACTTTTGTATTTATAGACTCAAATTTTAAAGACTATCCGTTGGAGAGATAGTTTCAAATTTAAGCTATTTTGGTGTTCCAACGTTCTTCAAGATTTTCTTCATATTTTGGATGGTCAAATCTGTGAAGATGTAGCAGTCCAACATTCTAAAGATCTTCTTTAGATTTTGGATGGTCAATTCTTAAGCATTAATGGTTGATAGTTCATTAAATGCCTGCTTAGAGTTAATGCAGCTGCCTTCGAAAACTGTGCCATCCTAGGTTGTTGGTTGCTTCTGAACTTGGTGCTGACAGGTCAGTCTTTTGTGTCAGGTCCGTACATAGGTGGCAGCTTCTCATTGGTCTCTGTTAATTGTTCCTCAGTCCAGTTCTAACGGTTGCATTGAAGTCCTCTGTCTTTACTTCAGGTGTCTAGGAACATTCTCTTTGTTGCATTTAACACTTCATTTATGTGTTGGTTGCTTCCTTAATAAATGCTGAAAGTATTTAATGCATCAGGTTACTTGTCTTCGGGGGTGCACTCTTCAGACAGTGGGTGTATCTCCTAATCCTACATCAGGCTAGTTTCAACACATCAGGCTAGTTTTTAACAAGAGTAGTATGTCTGTACATAAACTTATATTCTAAGTTTTTATCATAGCCTCTTAACATTTTGGGCTATTCTTCTAAGTCTTAGTGTCATATTAACTTATCAGGGGTCTTTGGAATTTTATCGTAACATTTTACAAGTCATTTTCCAACAATTTCTCCCTTTTTGATAAGAACAATGACTTATCCTGTCTAGCTTGCATCAGAAGACTTTTACTTAGCAAAATTTAATTTAAAAAAGTTCCCCTGAACAAGTACTTGCAGGTTAGTTAAGCAATTTATAGTAAAGTGCATAGGCCAATCAGATAATGAGATATTATCTTGGGCTCAGAAAGATAGAAATTTCATTGCTCTTGAGAATTGGTTACAGTTTACAAAGTTCTGACTGTAACCAAAATACTATCCTGACCCATAGAGATAAACAAATATTAACACATCTTTATCAGCTTCCTTCTTCAGTGTTTTTGCCTTACAGGCTCCCAAATGCTGGCTCCAGTCCATATTGAGCAAATACTCTCTTCTTCAGCTCCATCTTTCTTTCCATCACCTCCTTGCTGTGCCCCTTTAACCCAAGCTGTTCACAAACCACCAGCTATTCTCCCAGAATATCTTGCATACTCACCTCCCCACTGGCATCCATTGGAGGCATGAAGAGAATGGGACCAGGAGCCTTGAACTGCTCTCCTCTGCTATGCTCCTCCCAAGCATTCAATATCCTGGGATACAGGGCAGACCAATTTTCCACCATCTTCTGATGAAAGACTTCATCAGCCTCCACTCCCTTGAACTCACGTGTCACATAGAAGGAGTATACAAACTCCCTCTTGGCTTCCTCCCAAGAGTCATTGATCTCTCTTGGAACCCAAGGATCTATGTGAGGAAATCTTGCAATGGGCTCACTAGCCTGAGCCTGGCTTCTTTTGGCCTTCATCCTCCAGTATGAGTTCCTAGGCTTCCTAGGTGGTGGGGGTTTCATCAGTTGGCCACTCTCCATCAGTCTTCTCTTTTCTTCAGCTTTCTCCATGTTGTGCTCATCAAGAGATTTCCCTTCCCTTACTGCCTGGGCCAGGGGACTGAGACTTGGTGGCCTGAATAAATCTTCAGTGGACTGTACCTTCTCTGGTGGATTTGGTGCAAGTGATGATATGGGGTTGGGATTCTCAACTGGAAGTTCCCTGACTTCTTCCTCTCTCTGATCAATCATAACTCTTCTCCTCATGGTAGACTGAGTGCCTGACATACTTCCACTTCTCTGTTCACTCCTTTGCCTCTTTAGCTTTAGACAGCCTTGTTTCCCTTCCAGCCTCAGCTTTTCCCTTCTTTTTCTCATTAGCAGTGGCCTGCTCCCCATCTTTCACAAGATTGTCAACCTCCTGCCTCACATCTGCCATAACCTTCTCAGGGTCAGGCCTCTTGCCCACTGATGGGCCACCCAGTGGCCTAACCTGTCCTTCTTCCCCCTTCTTGCTAACTCTGGTGGAGAGTTCAGCAAGAGCAATGGAATGTTTGGCAGTGTCCTGCTCCACCACTCGCAGATGGGTGAGGCAGTGCTCAGTCTCTTCATTCAATGCTCTCAGATGAAAGGAAGCATCCACTCCGAAGTCAGTAAATGGCTTCAGTTTCTCCTCTATTATCAGATTAGTGGCCACCTGAGTGGAAAGCACTGAAAGTGCCTGTCTCACCCGAGTCTCTATTTCTGCCTTTAGGGCCTCCTCCCTTCTTGTGATATACTCATCCATCTTCTCCATTAGGCCACCTATCATTGCTGTGATTGTAGCCTGAATCAACCTTTCCCTTTCCTCCAAGTTTTCTTGCCTGACTGCTATCAGGGCTTGAGTATGGGTCTGCCTCTCTTGTTCCATACTAGCTTTGAGATCATTGATCTCCTTGGAGAGATGCATCTCCATTTGATCCACATTACTTGACATATTAGTAATAAGTGTCAAGTTAGAGTCCTTTACCTGATCTAGATGCTCATCAAGCACAGCAGTCTCAATAGACTGTTCCTCCATCAGGATCTCAATGTACTCCACCTTGCTAGTGAGGGTTGCCAGCTCCTTACCCTTGGACTTAGACTCCTCAGCAGCCTGGACAACAGTCTGAATAAAACCTTCAATCTATGCAACTGGTGTTTCATCAGGAGAGGGCACTATTTCCTTCTGAGTCCCCTGTGACTCATGTTGATCTTCAGTGGCCTGATTTTCAGTGTCCTGACCCCCACTAGCTTGGGTCATCTCCTGTTCTTCACCAGCCTGACCCTCCTCAGCAGGGTTGGCTTCCTCCAATTTCTTGGTAACTAACTTGCCAAATTCCCATTCTGCAAACAACACACTGACTTTCTTAACTTGAGCAAACTCAAGTATCTCCCTTTCTTCTTTTCTCCAGAATCCTTCTCCCTGTCCCTTCACTGTTTCAAGCAATTCGTATAGATAGGCATCCTTCAGCTTGATTAGTAGCCTGACCCTCTCAAACATCTCCTTGAGGGTTAGATAGGAGTTCAAGGCAGGATATAACTGCTCTATTTCATAACTGACCACCTCCTTTAGAGAGTTCAAGTATGTGTACTGGACCTCCTCCTCATCAGCTACTTCAAGCTGTGGCACAGTGCCACTAGCCTGTGGGACAGTGGGTTGTTCTTTGGTTTCACTTTCAGGCTGTTGAGTGCCTTCAGTGGGGTTTCCAGTTATTTTGGGTTAAGTGGTTGTAATATGGGCTACCTCAGTGGACTTTTGAGAGTCCTCTGAGGCTTCTTGTCCTCCCCTTTCCTCAGACTCCTCTGAGCTCTCTTCGTCAGACTCCTCTGTACTTTCTTCCTCCTCCTCTTTATCCTCAGATTCCTCTCCTTCTTGACCTTCCTCAATCCCCTTCAGGGCAGTTGTGGCAAGAAGATGAATAGGTGACCTCAACCTCTCTTCCTCCTCTTCAGTAGATTTCTCAGCTGATGAGTGTGTGGTGGAAGTCTCAGAGCTGCTGCTGACTGCCCTGCTTTCAATAAAAGTTTTCTTTACCAATCTCCTCTTCTTTATCTCCAACTCTTCTTCCTTATGGGATTTCATCTTTTCACTGGGCTTCAAAGCCCTCTTCTTAATATTCACAGGAGGACTGTCCTTCCCTGACTTCTCTGGGATAGTGGCCTGTTCCTTTCTCCCTTCCCTGGATGGTACCTCAACCTTCATCTTCTAAAAGAGCTTTGCAGAATTGAACAAGATCTTAGCCTTGTTCCAAGATCTTGTATCCGGGAAGATATACTTCAGGTTAAGTGCCTCAATGATGAGAGACACTTTTGAAGCATAGCACAACTTGTGCTCTATCAACATCCTTCCCTTGACTACTTTCAGCTTGCTCCTCTTCTCCCTGAGATTAGAGATGAAGAACTGGTGCCAGTTGAACTTTACTCTGTCAGTGGTGTTGACAATGGCTGCCATCAGTCTGAGCTTTATCTTGCTTACTTGCTCAATGCTTCCTTAATTTGCTAGGATGCATTTCCCAACAATCTCAACCAAGACTTCAAACTAAGGCTTGAGGAGTTTCTTGTGGAATGTAGTGACATACTGCTCATTTTTCTTGGTGATTATGTCCTAAAATTTCTCTTCTTCTCCAAGCATGTAGGTCCCTGGGTCCAAACCCTCATTTGGCAACCCAAAGATGTCATGCAGGTCCTCTTGCCTCAGTGTAAACTTGTGCCTCTTCATTACAGCCTCAATGACTTCTCTCCCCTTCTTGTCCTGCTTCTTCTCACTTTTCTCCATCATGATGGCAGATATGATGGATGTAATGCTCTTCTCCATGTCAACAAAGAACTCCAATACTTGCCTGTCATAGCATTTCTCTGGACCTTTGGATAAGAATCTATATAGCCCAACATTTCTGACAAGATCAAGGGCTCTTCTTATGTGGTGTAGGTTGGGGTCAGAAAGAACTTTGGGGTGGTTGAAGCAGACAATTAGTTCATACCAAAAGTTCTTGTTGTTGGCCAGTTCCTTGTAGTCTATGTAGATTTGAGACATTGTTTCAGAAAGAAGAAGTGAGGGTTAGGAAAGGTAAGGGTTGAGAGTATGAGTATGGTAAGAATGGCAAGGGTTGATAGCAATGAAATCGTGTGTAAAACTGCTAAGTGTGGAGGTTATTTATAATTACAATCAAGGGTGGAGATTGAACAAGAGAGATTTGATCTATGCTTGAGAATGAGGCAATAATTTGGAAGATAAAGTGTTTTAACTTCCCAAGTAATTTGTAATTATTATCAAATATTGAAACTGGGTTGGTTTAGATCAATGGTTAAGATTGAAAAGGATGACGGTTAAAAGTGAGGCTTTTCATGAGAGATAACTGCTTGAAATCATCTCCCGAGATTTTACTGCACACTTACTATCGCATTAAATACGTCGTAGACACGGTTACCAATAAAGTAACCATCAGTCAGAGTTTGTCTCAATGGAGTACTCAGCGGACTTTTGCTTAGTCCAGTTAATTTCAGGGGAGTAAACTCTTCTGATGCGCAGGGAACATCAGTGGACTTTGTCAGTTGAGTCCGCTGTTGTTTTTTATTATTCCCCCTTGATTAGCGATATGTGAATCCATTGTGATAGATTCATTCTGAGTTAGGTAGCCTGATCAGTTTCCTGACTCAGGGTCAAGCAGACCTAACTCCACTGATAACTCATGAAACCTTGCTTCTGCCAAAGGTTTTGTGAGTATGTCTGCCCTTAGCTTATCAGTGTGAATTTTAACAAGGCATACATCCTTCTTCTCCACATGATCTTTGATGAAGAGATGCCTAATATCCACATGCTTGCATCTTGTGTGGAGCACTGGGTTCTGTGATATTGCAATAGCGCAATTGTTATCACAGAAGATAGGTACTTCACTGGCCTGTATACTGTAATCAATCAGTTGTTACCTTATCCATAGGATTTGAGCACAGCAACTTCCAGCAGCCATGTATTCAACTTCAGTGGTGCTTGTTGCTACTTAACTCTGCTTCTTTGAAAACCAGGATATCAATTTATTTCCAAGAAATTGACATGTCCCTGTGGTTGACTTCCTATCAATTTTGCATCCTCCATAGTCAGCATCAGAGTAGCCTATTAATTCAAAGTTATCATCAGAGGGGTACCAAAGTCCCATGTTGGCAGTACACTTGAGATATCTTAGAATCTTCTTTATGGCTTCCAGGTGACTTTTCTTGGGACTAGCCTGATATCTAGCACAAATTCCTACAGCATAAGTGATGTCAGGCCTGCTTGCAGTAAGGTAAAGAAGATATCCAATGATTCCGCTATAAGTAGTCTGATCCACAACCTCTCCTTCTTCATCTGGTTCAAGCTTTATGTTTGTGTTCATAGGTACCCTGACTACTTTGCTTGAGCTGCAACTAAATTTCTGTATCAGCTCCGTTGTGTACTTAGCCTGATTGATGAATATTCCTTCAGGGGACTGCCTAACTTGCAGTCCGAGGAAGAAATTCATCTCTCCCATCATGGACATCTCAAACTTTCTTTTCATGAGATGTGAGAACCTTGTACATAGGTCTTCATTCTGTAATCCAAATATGATATCATCCACATAGATTTGGACCAAGAGTATGTCCTCTCCATTTTTGATTCTGAAGAGTTTTCTGTCAACACTCCCCTTATTGAAATAATTCTCCAGGAGGAATTGTGACAGAGTGTCATACCAGGCTCTTGGGGCTTGTTTCAGGCCATATAAGGCCTTCCTGAGCTTGTATACTTTGTTGCCTTCCTCAAAGTCAGGGGTTGTTCCACATAGACTTCTTCATTTATTACCCCGTTAAGGAATGCACTCTTGACATCCATTTGGTAGACCTTGAACTTCTTGTGGGCAGCATAAGCAAGAAATAGCCTGAGTGCTTCTAATCTGGCTACTGGTGCAAAGGTTTCATTATAATCAAATCCTTCAACCTGAGAGTATCCTTTGGCCACCAATCTTGCTTTGTTTCTGACAATGACATTATTCTCATCCTTCTTGTTTTTGAAGACCCATTTGGTTCCAATGATGTTGGCATGCTTGGATCTTTTGACAAGTTCCCACACTTGATTCCTTGTAAACAGATCGATTCTTTTTCCATGGCAATGATCCAGTTTGGATCCTTTAATACTTCTTCAATGGTCTTGGGTTCCTGTGCTGAAAGGAAACAACAAAAGAGAGCATTCTCTCCATGAAAACTTCTAGTCTTAACTCTAAGATTAGGGTCTCCAAGAATCTGATTGATTGGGTGATCAATCAACCAGCTTCTTTTGGATTGTCCTCTCTCAGTGGGGTTATCCTCAGGGGATACCTCTCCAACTGGGATTGAGTCACTAGATTGAGCAATTCTAAGTAATTCAGGGGATATGGCAGAGGGTAGGAGTCCTAAGTCATTATTCAGGGTTGTTTCTAAGTTATCAGCACAGTCTGGTCTGGCTTCCCCCTGAATGTTATGCTCAGTGTCTGTCTTAGCTTGGCCATCTTCTTCATTAACAGATGTTACCTGAGGAGCTGGGATTGAGTCATTCAGCTCGTTTTCATCAGTGCTGATTTCCTCAGGCTGGTTTGTCCTCTAAGTGCAGTCCTTTGAATCCTTTAATCATGGGTTGTCCCATGTTTGTATGTAGGCATCCACCTTCTTATCAGTGGACTTGTCCAGGGTCAGGTTAGTCATCTTATCAGTGATTTATTTGGTGACCTGATCTTTCCTAGACTCAAGAGTAGATTCATCAAAAATAACATGGGGTGTTTCTTCCACCACAAGGGTTTTAAGGTTATATACCCTGAAGGCTCTACTGACTTGGGAATATCCAAGGAAAATTCCATCATCAGCTTTGCTATCAAAGGATTTCAATTGCCTTTTCCCAATGTTGTGAATGAAACACTTACAACCAAAGAAATGAAAGTAGGATACATGAGGTTTCCTACCATTCCATAGCTCATAGGGCATTTTGCCTTGAGTTTTGGTGAGCATGTATCTATTTTGAGTGTAACAGGCTGTATGTATGGCTTCAGCCTAGAATCTTTTGGGGATTTGAGCATTAGCAAGCATGGTTCTGGCAGCCTCCTTAAGTGTCCTATTTCTCCTTTCAGCTATTCCATTTTGTTGAGGAGTTCTAGCAGCTGATGTCTCATGGGATATGCCTGACTTAATGCAAAAGTCAGTAATAATGGAATTTATGAACTCAGTACCTTTATCAGATCTTATCTTGATGATAGATTGATCTTTTTCATTTGAAATCTTCCTGAGTAGCTCAGGTAGCTTGAGTTGAGTATCCTTTTTGTTGGACATGAATATCACCCATGTGTATCTGGAGAAGTCATCAACTACCACATGTGTGTATTTGCTTCCATTGATGCTGGCTGGTGTGACAGGTCTGTTGGGACAATCTGAGTATTTTGATTAGATCCCAAAAACCCTGATGATTTGCCTAAGTACAGTTAGTCAGGATTGTCTAGTTCAGGATAGTCAGGTTAGGGACTCAGTTCAGGGGGAACATATTGAAGACTGAAGAATATTGGAGTTGACTCAATTGCCTGAAGTCTAAAGTGCTACTTGCCCTGAAGAAGGTCAGAGTCAGTCTTGCTGAAGATTGCCTGAACTGAAGCTGTAGACCGAAGCTTGAAGATCCATCCTGAAGACAATCCGGAGTTCCATTGACTGATGTTTCTACTGAGTACACTAAGCATGCTCAGGACAGAACTTAGTCAGTGAAGACTAAGTGTAACCTATAAGGCAAGCTGAATGCTCGTAAGACCTGACTTAGGCCTTGAGTCAGTTTATCTAACTCATGTAAGTCCAAAGTAAAAAGGTTACACATACTGAGCTGAATTACCTATCAGGCCGAGCTAAATGCTCGTAAGACCTGACTTAGGCCTTTGTTCAGTTTACCTGATCCATGTAAGTCCAAAGAAAAAAGGTTATTTATGCTATGGGACAAATAGACAAAGAGAATGTCAGTAAGACTCCGATAAAGACAAACATTCAGGCTGAGTTATTAACAAGAGACTCATAATATTGAATGTACGAGGAAGGACAAGTGCCAGATGGTCAACTAGCCGTTTGTACGGAGAGCCAATGATCTTTTGACACGCATGTACGGATTCTGCGCAGCAGGTAATGCAACATTTAATGTGTCTCAGAGTTACAGGAGGCGGGACAAAGATTGCCAGATTAAGCATGGCAATTAGGTCAATAGTACATCGAGCTTGCAACCACCCTAAAATAGGAAAGATTTGGGTAGATCTCTTCCAACGGATCTATTTTGAATCTTACCTATAAATACAGAGAGCCTTGCACCTATTCAAGGCGAACGAGAAATTTCCAAGCGCAAGCTCTCAAGAATTCAAGCACTCAAAGCATACTTTGAACAACACTCTGCAATTAAATTTCCCTAGTGTTGTAGTAGGATTCACTCTGTATTTGCTTAGTCTTGATAGCTCTTATCTTTAGCATTGCTTTGTATTGCTAGGGCTATCCTTAGTTTGAAACCAAGAATACCAAACCACTCAGGGTGTGAGATTGGTTGGTTAGAAGGAGTGGGACTTGTAAAACGCCCAGGGTCAGTTCCTAAGAGAGGAAGTTGGCTATTCGTGTCCCTTGGCACGTAAAAATCAAGTACCTATCCTCAGGGTTTTGAGGATAGCTTCCTGTTAAATCAGGCCGTGGACGTAGGAGTTGGTCATCTACGAACCACGTTAAAAAGACCCTTGTGTGCTGATTTACATTCGTGTTCAGGATCATAATTGTCATTCATATTAAACTGAGCATACTGCATTATTTTGATCTTCAGGCTGAATCAATCATCCTGAGTCTTAATATTGTGCACCAGCCTTAACCACCATTTTACTAAGCAAACTCAGAGCAAAGTTTTCAGAAGCTAAAACGAGTAGAAACTAAGGGCTAACATACTGCACGTACTCTAGCTTACTTAGGTAGTAGTCCAACTGACTTGCTTCTGAGCAGTCAGTAGGTTTGTTATATCTACTGAGCTTCCGAGCACATTACTCACACTCAGCCTATCTGACTCCATTACTGACTTGTCCCTGCTGCCCCTGCGGACTATCAGTTTTGCTGAAGTAACATCAGGATCTTCCTGACTGAGCATGTAAGAGTATTTTTCTGAGTCTTCAGAAAAATCTGACATCAGTGTATTCCCCTCCCATACACTGATTTAACTCATTTCGGGACCAACAAGTGGTATCAGAGCAGTGGTTCAAAAGACCACTGACTTTGTTTACTAACAGTTTATAAGGTGAAACTTTTGGTGGTCAACTGAACTGATCTTGTTTCTAAAAACTTGCATTCATGGCATTCGGTTCTAAGCGCCTCGAAGGCAGTCTTCCTGAATTCTCTATTGATAATTATGATTATTGGAAATTCAGGGTCCTTGCACATCTCTACTCCATCCATGATCAGATGCCTCAGGTGATTGAGCATGGTCTGATCAGATTTATGAGGAATCTTCAGACCACCTGGCCCGTAGTTGGCAAAGTCCCTATTCTGGCTGCCGGAGATGTGCCTGTGGAGTGGTCCGCGTTTACATCTGATCAGATTAAGCAAGTCGGACTGGATAATATTGCAAAGAACATTATACTCCACACCGTTTCTTACGAGAACTCGATTAGGCTCATGTATCTGACTACTACGAAGGAGATCTGGGATGCACTGAAGGAGATGAGTGAGGTTCAGAGAAGATCAAGGAGAACAAGAGAGATCTTGCTATCAGGAAGTTTGAGGCCTTACGGATGTTGGAATGAGAGTCCATCGATCAGATGGAAGCTTGGTTCGTTAAGATGATGAACGAGCTAGCAACCCTTGGGAAGGAGTTTCCCAAGAGGGAGGTGTCATCAAAAATCCTGAACTGTCTCCCTGAAAGATGGGTCACATGAGTGATCTTGTTGAAGAACACTCAGGACCTCTCAAACATTCCTTACTCTCACCTATTCTCAGAGTTAAAGGCTCTGGAATTCGACCTCGATAAGAGGAAGAAGAAGGGTGCTGTCAGTGAGGAAGTCAGTGAGGAAAAGACACCTGAGAAGGAAAAGAGCGTGGCTCTTAAAGCTACTCCTGAGCCTGAGGCTGGATCTGGCTCGAAATCACTCAGAGATATGAGCAAGGATGAGCTAGTCCTGGAGTACAGCTTGATGGCACTGAGATTCGAGAAGCTGAACTCTCGTTTCGGCAGGTATAAGAAGTTTTATACTGACTCCCGTGATCACAGGTATTCCAGCCGCAGGAGATCGAGCCCCCGGAGTTAAGAAATGAGGGGTTCAGATTCCAGGAGAGAGAGAAAGGAGCCTGAGCGGCGCAGAGATGAGAAGAGGAGAGATGATACTGATCCCATAAGATCCAGCTCCAAACCTGAAAGATCATCAGGGAGTAGGATGGAGTCATCTGATAAAAGGACACTGACAAAAAGGGTGATTCTGATGTAGATCAGTGTTACCACTGCCACAAGACCGGACATTATCAGTATGACTGTCCGTAGCTCAGCGCTCGAGAGAGAGAAGATCGGAGAGCCAAGAGAGAGCTTAGGGCATCAGACCGGAAAGCTATGCTTGCTGAGGATTCCTCAGATTCAGATGGCCCAGGACGCCGGTCCCTTGAACTCTTCTCCGACGAGGAGTATGATGATCTCTGCCTGATGGCAGATGATGAGGTATGTTCTTCTGCCTCTTCACCTGATCACTTATCTGAGCTTAGCTCAGATTCAGCAAGGGACCTCGACCTTCAGCTCGCTTTAGAGGAATTGATGGTTGATTTCTCAAGGCTGCAGGAGACTCATATTCACACAGTGGATGTGAATGCAGAACTGAGTGGGGAGAATGATCGGCTAACTTAGTCTCTCAGAGTAAGGGATATTGAGGAAGCACTGAGACTAGTAAACCTCCAGGAAGAGTTGCTTCATGCCCGAAATAGGCATGATGAAACTCCAGTGGCGGTTAAAAGACTCAATGCTATAATCAGCTCGCTGATTGAGATTTGTGACACTGATCAATTCCTTGCTCAGGAACAGCAGTTGATTGATCGAATTGCTCTGAGAGGGATGTTCGAAACTGAGTGGCAAGCTCGCCTTAGTGCTGAGCAAACTGCTTGGGATCTTGAGCTGATCTCAAAAGAGAATGCTCATCAGAAACTGGTGCTTCAGTACACCACTGAGCTTGAGGCCCTGAAAAGAGAAAATGTGCGCCTTGAGGAAAAGCTAAATAACTTACACACATCTTCCCAAGTGGTTGATGAGTTAACAAGTTTCTCTCAGCTGACCGATGGTGCCAAAGCTGGGTTAGGCTATGATGCCTCTAAAGACCCAAAGAGCAAGAAGAAGAGAGGTGCTACAGGGAGCAACTCTCAGAAGAAGTTTATCCCTGCCCAAACTGACGACAATAGCCCAAGTGTTGCTCGTCAGAATAAAGGCAAAGGGAAGGAGAAAATGCCTGAACCTATCAGGCAAAGGACTGAGGAATCTAGGCCAAAACCTAAGGAAAAGGCTCAGACTTCTCATCCTAGGTCGAGGAAGAAGGACCAAGGGAACTCCAAGGCTCTGCTTAGGAACCCTCAGGCTGGAAAGAACTCAGCCCCAAGTACTTCTCAGGCTCAGCCTAGAAATACTCAGGGCAGAGGGAACTCTGGTCAGAGGAGGCCTCAGGCAAGGCCAAGGACTACTGAGGTCCAAAGGCCTCAGATTGGGCATAGGGCCCATCAGGAGCGTCCCAATCCTCAGAGGAGAAGGAGAAACCAAATGGCCCCTAAAAGGCTACAGAGACCTGACTCAGATAACGCTCGGGCCAGACCTCAAGTGCCTAGTGGTCAGGCCAGAGCTGCTCCTTCTCAGGAAAGACCTCAGCCCAATGCACCCAGGCCAAGGAGGAACAGGAGGCCCGTCCCCAGGAATCAATCCAGGGCTCCTGAGACTCAGGCTGACACACATACACCCTCAACTTCCCAGACACAAAGGAAGACGAGGACAGTGTATGTTGATGTTTTAGGGAGACAGGTTTACACTTCTGATGCCATCATAATTGTTAAACAAATTTGGATCCCTAAGGGTACGGCTGACTCTGTAGGACCCAATACGAGATGGGTACCTGAGGCCTGATTCTTTTCAGGTCACTGCGGGCTACAAGAAGAGGAAAGAGGATCTGATGAAGGACTGGTACTTGGACTCAGGGTGTTCAAGGTAAATGACCGGATTTTGTGATCTCCTTCAGGACTATGTAGCTCAGGAAGGCCCGCAGGTAAAGTTTGGTGATAACTCTAAAGGTTTCACCAAAGGATTCGGTACTCTTGTTGTTGGTTCTATTAAAGTGCTTAATGTATCCTATGTTGAGGGTCTTAGGCATAACCTTCTTTTGGTCAGTCAGTTTTGTGACCGAGGATATAGTGTAGAGTTTTCATCTAACATATGCCTTATGAAAGAAAAATCTACACTGCAGGTTCTGATTACAGGTGTCAGGAGAGGGAATGTATATTTTACTGACTTTAAGAGCAGCTCTCCTAAAACTTGTTTGGTCGCTAAGAGCTCTTCTGAGCTCAGTTGGCTTTGGCATAAACGTCTGAGTCACTTAAACTTCAAGATTATTAACAAAATCTCTTGACTCTCTTGTAGAAGGTCTACCTAATGAAGTTTTTAGCAAAGACCACGTGTGCGGAGCATGTCAGGAAGGCAAACAAACCAAAGCTTCATTCAAGGAGAAAGATGCCTTGTCAACTGACAGAGTGCTTCAGCTCCTGCACATGGATCTCTTTGGTCCAATTACTCCTGTCAGCACGAATGGTAGGAAATATACCCTTTTTGTTGTTGATGATTATTCCAGCTACACATGGGTTATTTTCTTGCTGAACAAGAAGGAGACTGAGGTCAAGCTTCCAGAGTTACTCAAGAAATTGAATACTGAACAGGGTCAGAGCATCGTCAGGATCAGATCAGATCGGGGAACTGAGTTTATTAACTCAATTAGAACTGATTTTTGTACTGTCCTTGGTATTGCTCATGAGACTTCTGCAGCCAGGACTCCTCAGCAGAATGGGGTAGCTGAGAGAAGGAACTGGACCCTGAAGGAAGCTGCCAGGACCATGTTGGCTGAGTCAGGACTGCCCAAGAAATACTGGGCTGAAGCAATCAACACTGCTTGCTACACTCAGAACCGATCTATGCTGAACAAACAACATGCTTAGACACCTTATGAAACTTGAAATAAAAGGAAGCCTCGCATCTCCTATTTCCATATTTTTGGGTGTAAGTGTTTCATCCTGAACAATGGGAAAGACCAGCTTAAAGCCTTTGATAGCAAGTCTGATGAGGGAGTTTTCTTAGGATACTCCTCAGTCAGCAAAGTATTCAGGGTGTATAACTGTCGGACCCTTTGTGTGGAGGAAACACCTCATGTTGTGTTTGATGAGACTGCATCAGTGCGTAGAAAATAGGTTCCGAGTCCTGACACTGAGGGGGTTACCAAGAGGGTGACAAGACTGAGCCTGAAGAATCCTGAATTCAAGATCAAACTTGTGAGTGCTCCCAACGGATGGGATGATGATGATGATGATCAGGATGGACCTCAGGGCAACCCTCAGCAAGCCCCAGCCTCAAAGAATGTTGAATCTCAAACGGAGGCACAGACTCAACCTAAGGTATGTATTGTCGGTGATGATGCTTCTGCACCCGAGACAACTACTGAGTCCAACTATGTAGGGGGAAACAATGTCCCTGATATTGTACAACCGTCAGGAAATGACACAGTATCCCCTATTCTTGCTCGTTCCGCTTCTTTGCCTGTTATTGTCGAGACTAACATTTCAGGATCAGGCGAGGGAACTTCAGCAGCTCCCAGTGCAACAGTCAGCAGGAGGCGATGGCTAGATGATCACTCATTGGCTGACATCATTGGTAATGTCAATGAGGGGGTCAGGACTCGGTTGTCTTTTGGTTAGAGTGCTACGTTCTGCTGCTTCCTGAGTGATCAGGAACCTAAGAACATAGAAGAAGCTCTTGGTGACCCCAACTGGATCCTAGCCATGCAGGATGAGCTCAATCAGTTTGAGCAAAATCAGGTTTGGGATTTAGTTTATAGACCTAGGCGTCAACATGTTATTGACACCAAGTGGGTCTTCAAGAACAAGAGGGATGAGAAGAATGTTGTTGTCAGAAATAAGGCCAGACTAGTGGCAAAGGGTTACTCTCAGGCCGAAGGGATCGACTATGATGAGACCTTTGCTCCGGTCGCAAGGTTAGAAGCAATCAGGCTGTTTTTGGCTTATGCAACATTGAAGAAGTTCAAGGTGTATTAGATGGACGTAAAGAGTGCTTTTCTGAATGGTGTACTGAACGAGGAGTTTTATGTGGAACAACTCCAAGGTTCGAAGTCGGTAACAAGGTTTATCACCTAAAGAAAGCTCTTTATGGCCTGAAGCAAGCTCCCAAGGCTTGGTACGATACACTTTCCCAATTCCTGATAGACCACGGGTTCGTGAAAGGAACAGTGGACAGGACCCTCTTCAGGATATCTGAAGGGGAGGACATTCTCTTTGTTCAGATTTATGTGGATGAAATATTATTTGGATCTCCTAATCTGAAGCTTTGTGAGAAATTCTCCAAGCTGATGACTGGGAAATTTGAGATGTCAATGATGGGAGAAATGACATTCTTTCTAGGTCTTCAGGTCAGACAATCTGACTCTGGAATCTTCATAAATCAGTCCAAGTATGCGAGGGACTTGATTCAGAAGTTTGGAGTTCAGACCAGCAAAGTCTCACGTATTCCCATTAACACAAATGAGAGGTTGGATCCTGACAAGGAGGGGACCTCAGTGAATCAGACTGAATATAGGGCACTGATTTGATCTTTATTGTACCTGACTGCGAGTCGCCCTGACATCATTTATGCAATTGGAGTTTGTGCAAGGTATCAGTTTGATCCTAAGGAGAGTCATCTAGAGAGTGCCAAAAAGATATTGAAATACCTGAAAGGTACAGTCAATTTAGGACTTTGGTATCCCTCTGATGACAACCTAGAACTGACTTGTTATTCAGATGCAGATTATGGAGGCTGTAGGCTTGATAGGAAATCAACTACAGTCACATGTCAGTTTCAAGGGAGCAAATTGATCTCTTGGTTTTCTAAGAAGCAAACCAGTGTTGCAACGTCTACTACTGAGGCTGAGTATATGGCGGCAAGCAGTTGTTGTTCCCAGATCCTTTGGTTGAAACAACAACTGAGAGACTACCAGATAGAGACCACTGAAGTCCCAATTTATTGTGACAACTATAGTGCCATTGCCATATCCCAAAACCCAGTCTTACACACAAGGTGTAAGCATGTAGACATCAGGCATCACTTTATAAGAGATCATGTTGAGAAGAAGAATATAAGGATGGACAAGGTCCCTACTGACAAGCAGAGAGCTGACAACCTGACTAAGGCTTTGCCTGAAACCAGGTTTGTTAAGTTGTCAGTAGAGTTAGGACTCCTTGACCCAGGCTTAGGAGATTCAGTATGAATCTCAGTTCAGTATGCATAAGGTCAGGGGGAACGACTAACTAAGATCAGTTTGAAAGGTTAGTAGAGAGAGTGAATGGCTGGAGGGGGAACAGTTAGTAAGAAAGGATGGTCAGTATAGACTGCCTAAAGTTCAGGACACTGAATTCAGGGTTTGTCACCCTGATAGGTCAAATGTGGTATCAGTCAGATATCGAAATCTAACTGAGTGGTATGTTTCCTAAATTATTTTAGTCATCTTATCTTGCTTACATCATCTTTGATACTGTCTGTCGAGCTGTCAAATCATACCTTTTTGTCATACCATCTCAGCCGTTCATTTATTTTCAGTTATTATTTAATGCAATAATTTGAATTAAATACAGACATCCTCTGACGCACATTAAATGCAAAGGAAGCGGGAACTGTTTCTGATAAAGTTTTTGAATTATGACATTTGAAATCCAAAACTACCCACCACGTGCATGCAGCTTTAGGTTTTAATCTCAACCGTTAAAGATTAAAGGTCTTTTATTCTGAACCGTCCAATTTAACCGAACTTTTAGTATAAATAGATGCGATCCAATTCTGAAAAACCTTTCCACTTTCTGAATTCTTGCATCCTATACTATATTTCTCTCTCTACAACTAATCTTTCAGATCTCATGGCACCCTCCAAGACTACCATGTTTCTTGCCAATCTGGAGGCATTGAAAGGCCAAGTTAACTGTGAGCCAATGGCTGATTTCTCATCTGGGCACCCAGATATCTTACCCGTTCAAGAATGGGTCACGAAGGCTGGTATTCTCGACTGGGTTTCGAAGATGCCAGAGAAGTTATGCCCATCTCTTGTTGTAGGGTTCTTGATCAGGCTGCGGGAGAACGCAGAGGGTGAGTTAATCTCTTCCATTCCCACCCAACATTCTGCTGAAGTTGAAGGGGAGACTGGTGTGAAGAGAACCTGGATCAAAATCAATGTCAGAAAGCTGATCAGGCATATCTTCAATCTGCCCCATTCGGAGGAGAAGAAGCAGTTGGATCTTCCCCACACCTTTGGGATTGGGAAGGAGCAAGAGATTCTGAACTCTTTTGCTGAAGGGAAGCCACTGATTAAGGCCAGGCTCAACAAGTCAGTATTGACTCATGTGGCAAGGCACTTGCTAGATTTGGTAAGTCAATCGATCATGGCAACTGCTGGAGGGAAAGAGCAAGTGTCAAGGCCAAAGTTATTTCGATCATGGCAACTGTGGTGGAAAACAAGTTTTTTGACTGGGAGGAGTTCTTCATTTAGCAATTGGTTGCTGAGAGCAACAGGGTAGTAGAGGGTGCTGATGGGACTTGCACATTCTCGAAACCAGTCCACTATGGCACTCGTATCTCTCTGATGCTCCAAACTTTGGCTCTTGGAGACTTGGACAAGGAAAACTTCACTACCTTGACTGGCAAGAAAGTCCTTTTTTGTAGCTTGTCATCTGGGAAGGGCAAGGCAGTGAAGAAGAAGAGTGAGAAGAAGCATTCAGAGAAGAAGGAATTTGAGAAGAAGGTCACAACCATCAAGTCTATAATTGTGAAGTTGAAAAGCTCCTCTGCAACCAAGTCAACATCTCCTTCTAAGGAAAGACTGACAAGGAAGCCTTCTGAGGATGAGGTTTTAGAAGATGAGATGGTAGTGGAGGATTCGAAGGAAGTGGAACAGACTGATCAGGCTTCGGATTCTGAGACTACTCAGAAGCCTGCCCAGATGGATGTTCAGACAATTGCTCCAGTGAGTGAGCAAGAAGCTGGTGTGCCTCAGGAACCACTTGATACTGCACCAATTCAGGAACAAAGCTTTGTTCTGGAAAGCGAAAAGGCTGATGAGCAGATTCAGTCTGCCCTGATCGCAGTTCCTGAGTTGGTAGCCAGGTTGAAGATAACTCCGGCAGGTTCAGTGGAGACGGAAGAGGAGAAGGGAGTGGAAGAAGAGAGGGATGTAGAGGTTCAGTGGGAACCTACAGATACTGATGCTTAGGGGGAACCCGACAAGTGGGAACCCATGGAGGTTGAAAGGACTCAGGCGGAGTCTAAGCTTGAACATGAACCGTCTACTACTGAGGAAACAACTTGGAGATTCCCAGCTCCAGCTGAAAGGAGCCTGACCCCTTTCGAAATACTGACTCAGAATCAGGCTCAGAAGATTGTTTCCCAGCATCTCTCAGACCTGACTGCTGCTCAGCAAGAGGAGGCTGTTCAGCTCCGAACTTATGCCATGACACGGAGGGCCACCTACTTTGAAATGGCCGCCTTGGTTGAGAAGAAAGGGTGGTCATTGCTTGCTGAGGAAGAAGCTGCACTCTTTGATGCTTTTCAGGTCAGTTCCATCACTCCGCTTCTTAGGATATGTGATTTTGTCAATACTGTCAGAAAAATCTATCCCAAAGTTTTTGTTGCTGAGCCGGAGAGGGCTGAAGGTGTTGGAATGGAACTGATGAGAGTTCCGGAAGTTCTGCCTGAAGGAGAGAGGGAGACGGGATTGGTGATGATTGCTGCAGATCGTCAGCAAGGTGGCACTGAAGGGGTCAGTGCACCGGCCTATGAAGCACTCCCTGGACCTGGTACTGCTGAGGCTTCAGGAAAGGGTCCATCTGATTTGATCCAAACTGGTCGGCGTTCAGTTCAATCATCTCTTGTGCAAAACTCTTCACGTGCACTTGCCAATCTTCACAGGCGGGTAAACGTTGTTGAGGGAAAGACAAAGAAGTTTAGTAACTCTACTGATCTCATTAGCAAAAAGTTGATGTTGCTGAATCAAGATCAGGTTCGCTTGGATGCAGAATGGGCACAGGCGATGGCCAGTCTTAGTGTTTTTGTAGGGACTGAGGTCACAAAAATTGCAGCGCAAACATCTGAGACACTTGAAGCGTGCAACAAAATGACAGTCGATGCCTTATCTGAGCAGGATGCAAAGTTCAGTACTTTGCTGGATCAAAAGGTGGAAGAAAACTTTGCTCAGATGAAGGGAGAAATCAAGGCGGAGTTGTTAGCTGAACCGACGGCCAAGATTCAATCAACTGTTGCTGAAACCTCTGCCCCAATGACGACTGACATCTCCAAAGCCGTTTCCACTGAGGCCAAGGACCAACTGAAGATCTACGATACTGAAGTGAACTTTCTCACTGCCTGTATGCAAGATTATGAAGAAACTCAGCGTGATATGTCCAGCGGATTTTAACTTATGGCCTAAGCCTTTGAGGAAGTCATCAAGAAAGTGAATGCTGATGATGCCAAAAAGGGGGAAGGAATAAGGAAGAAGAAGTTGATTCAGACCGTGTTGAAGAAATCAGGTATTGTCCCAGTGGAGAGGAGAAGAAACGGACGAGGTCCGTAGCGGCGGCTAAGGGAAGTCAGAGTCAGCCCTCTCAGAAGAAGCTCAAGTAGACTGAGGATCCTTTGGCTACCATCTGGAAAGAATTGGAGGAAGCTCAGTTCCCAGGTTCGACTCAGACTAGGGTTCCTGAAATGACCGAGAAGGAGAGGATGGCGAAGTTAGTAGAAATTACGCGCCTCGGTCAGGTTCAGAGGCTGAAGTAGTCCAACGAGTACTTAACTGCTCAGTTAGAATAGTACAAGTCTGCTCAAGCTCCGAAGAAGAAAACACAGCGGAAGTTGAAGGTTGTTCAGGGTCAGGGACCTCTGAAGTCCATGCTGATTGAGGAAGTCATTCCATAGTAGGTGATGGAGCACTGGATTCCTGTCCGGAATAGGTGGAGTTACCTTTTCGACGTAGTGGAGATATGGAGTGATCTGAATGAAGATAAGGCAGATATCTTTCACTACTGGATGACGGAGGAGTATCCAAATCTCTGGATCAACATCATTCGACATGCTGATGCACAAGGCTTAGAGATTACTCCTCCTGATATGGTCAAGTACTCCCCTCAGCTCATCAGGAACTCAAATCAGCTGTACAGAGAAACCATTTAGGCCGAGGTTATCAGAGTTGCCCAAGTTTTTAATGCCGCAACTGATCCAATCAAATTGGATCATTGCCTGAGGAGGGTGCTCGACATGTATGGCATTCCGGCCAGCCACTGGGAAGATGATGAAGAGTGAGATAGATCAGGAAAATAGTTGTTCAGGAACAAATATGTAATAGCTTCAGGACATTGTACCTTGTTGAAAATTAATGAAGTTATTGTTCCTGAGAACAACTTCTTGTTGACCCTTGATCTATTTTTCAGCACTCTTATCAAGAACTGTACTAACCCATTCCTTGTTTCCATCTTATCGACTAAGTGCCTAGTTTGTCAGGAGGTACTGAGCTTATTTCACTGACTGAGTCAGGTGATTGTATAGATGGATAGGAATTTGCTTAAGGGTTTTGGCATCATCAAAAAGGGGGAAATTGTTGGGACAATCTGAGTGTTTTGATTAGATCCCAAAACCCCTGATGATTTGCCTAAGTACAGTTAGTCAGGATTGTCTAGTTCAGGATAGTCAGGTTAGGGACTCAGTTCAGGGGGAACGTATTGAAGACTGAAGAATATTGGAGTCGACCCAATTGCCTGAAGTCTGAAGTGCTACTTGCCCTGAAGAAGGTCAGAGTCAGTCTTGCTGAAGATTTCCTGAACTGAAGCTGAAGACCGAAGCTTGAAGATCCATCCTGAAGACAATCCAGAGTTCCATTGACTGATGTTTCTACTAAGTACACTAAGCATGCTCAGGACAGAACTTAGTCAGTGAAGAGTAAGTGTAACATATCAGGCCGAGCTGAATGCTAGTAAGACCTGACTTAGGCCTTGAGTCAGTTTATCTGACTCATGTAAGTCCAGAGTAAAAAGGTTACACATACTGAGTAGAATTACCTATCAGGCCGAGTTGAATGCTCGTAAGACCTAACTTAGGCCTTGGTTCAGTTTACCTGATCCATGTAAGTCCAAAGCAAAAAGGTTATTTATGCTATGGGACAAAGAGACAAATATAATGTCAGTAAGACTCCGATAAAGACAAACATTCAGGCTGAGTTATTAATAAGAGACTCAGAATATTGAATGTACGAGGAAGGACAAGTGTCAGATGGTCAACTAGCCATTTGTACAGAGAGCCAACGATCTTTCGACACGCATGTACGGAGTCTGCGTAGCAGTTAATGCGGCATTTAATGTGTCTCAGAGTTGCAGGCGGCGGGACAAAGATTGCCAGATTAAGCATGGCAATTAGGTCAATAGTCCATCTAGCTTGCAACCACCCTAAAATAGGAAAGATTTGGGTAGATCTCTTCCAACTGATCTATTTTGAATCTTACCTATAAATACAGAGAGCCTTGCACCCATTCAAGCCTAACTGGAAATTTCCTAGTGAAAGCTCTCAAGAATCCAAGCACTCAAAGCATACTTTGAACAACACTCTGCAATTAAATTTCCCTAGTGTTGTAGTAGAATTCACTCTGTATTTGCTTAGTCTTGATAACTCTTATCTTTAGCATTGCTTTGTATTGCTAGGGCTATCCTTAGTTGGAAACCAAGAATACCAAACCACCCAGGGTGTGAGATTGATTGGTTAGAAAGACTGGGACTTGTAAAACGCCCAGGGGTTAGTTCCTAAGGGAGAAAGTTGGCTATTCGTGTCCCTTGGCACATAAAAACTAAGTACCTATCCTCAGGGTTTTGAGGATAGCTTCCTATTAAATCAGGCCGTGGACGTAGGAGTTGGTTATCTCCGAACCACGTTAAAAAGACCCTTGTGTGCTGATTTATATTCTTGTTCAGGATCATAATTATCATTCAAATTAAACTGAGCATACTGCGTTGTTGTGATCTTCAGGCTGAATCAATCATCCTGAGTCTTAATATTGTGCACCAGTCTTAACCACCAATTTACTAAGCAAACTCAGAGAAAAGTTTTCAGAAGCTAAAACGAGTAGAAACTAAGGGCTCACATTCCGCATGTACTCTAGCTTACTGAGATAGTAGTCCAACTGACTAGCTTCTGTGCAGTCAGTAGGTTTGTTATCTCTACTGAACTTCCGAGCACATTACTCACACTCAGCCTATCTGACTCCATTACTGACTTGTCCATGCTGCCCCTGCGGACTATCAGTTTTGCTAAAGTAACATCAGGATCTCCCTGACTGAGCGTGTAAGAGTATTTTTCTGAGTCTTCAGAAAAATTTGACATCAGTGTATTCCCCCCATACACTGATTTAACTAGTTTCGTGACCAACAAAGTCCAAAGAGGTCCATGTGTAGTAGTTGAAGTACCCTGTCAGTGGAGGGAGTTGTTTTGCTTTTGAATGAAGCTTTTATTTTCTTTCCTTCTTGGCAAGCTTTGAAGATGTGATCTTTGTTGAACACCTCATTGGGTATTCCTTCCACTAGGCTTAGTGTTGGTCCCGAAATGAGTTAAATCAGTGTATGGGGGGGAATACACTGATGTCAGATTCTGAAAGACTGAGAAAAATGCTCTAACGCACTCAGTCAGGATTCCCTGAAGTACTCAGTGAGCTGAATGTCCGCAGGGGCAGCAGGGACGGTTCAGTAATGAGTCAGACAAGCTGAGTGTGAGAAAAGTGCTCGGAGGCTCAGTAGAGATAACAAACCTACTGACTGCTCGAAAGCGAGTCAGTTGGACTACTATCTCAGTGAGTCAGAGTACGTGCTGAAAGTGAGCCCTAAGATTCTACTCGTTTTAGTTTCTGAAAACGTTTTCTCTGAGTTGCTTAGTAAATTGGTGGTTAAGGCTGAGTGCACAGTATTCAGATTCAGGATGATTGATTCAGTCCTGAAGTTAAAACTAATGCAGTATGTTCAGTTTAATATGATGACATTTATGATCCTGAACAAAACAGTAAATCAGCACACAGGGGACTTTTTAACGTGGTTCGGAGATAACCAACTCCTACGTCCACGACCTGATTTAACAGGAAGCTATCCTCAAAACCCTGAGGATAGGTACTTGGGTTTTACGTGCCAAGGGACACGAGTAGCCAACTTCCTCTCTTAGGAACTGACCCCTGGGTGTTTTACAAGTCCCAGTCCTTCTAACCAACCTATCTCACACTTTGAGAGGTTTGGTATTCTGGTTTCCAACTATGACAGCTCTAGCAATACAAATCAATGCTAAATATTAGAGCTATCGATCTAAGCAAATACAGAGTGAATCCTACTACAACACTAGGGAAATTTAATTGCAGAGTGTTGTTTATGATATGCTTTGTGTTCTTGGATTCTTGAGAGTTCTCTTGGAAATTTCCCGTTAACCTTGAATGGGTGCAAGGTTCTCCATATTTATAGGCGAGATTCAAAATAGATCCGTTGGAGGAGATCAAATCAAATCTTTCCTATTTTAGGTAGATTGCAGGCTAGAAATACTGTTCGACCTACCCGCCATGCTTATTCTGGCAAGTTGTCACATCACCTGCAACCTTTTGAGACGCATTAAATGCTGCGCAGACTCCGTGCTTTCGTGTCGAAAGATCATTGGCTCTCCGCTATAACGGCTAGTTGACCTTCAGACATTTATCCTTCCTCGTACATTCAATGCTCTGAGTCTCTTGTAATAACTCAGTCTGAACGTGTGCCTTAATGGAGTCTTACTGACATTCTTTTTGTCTCTTGTCCCATAGCATAAATAACCTTTCTGCTTTGGACTGACATGATTCAGGTGATCTGAACCACAGCCTAAGTCAGGTCCTATGTGCATTCAGCACAGCCTGATAGGTCATTCAGCTCAGTATGTGTTACCTTTTTGCTTCGGACTTACAGGATTCAGGTGAACTGAACCAATGCCTAAGTCAGGTCCTATGTGCATTCAACACAGCCTGATAGGTAATACTTACTCTTCACTGACTGAGTTCTGTCCTGAACATGCTTAGTGTATTCAGTAGAGACATCAGACAATGGTACTTCAGGATTGACTTCAGGATGAATCAGCAGGCTTCGATCTTCAGCTTCAGAACAGACAATCTTCAGCGAGACTGACTGACTTCTTCAGAATGGTTTACGCTTCAGACTTCAGTAAATTGGGTCGACTCCAATATTCTTCAGTCTTCAGCATGATCCTTCTGTACTGAATTTCTAACCTAACTATCCTGAACTATTTTATCCTGAACACTATACTTAGGTAAATTCATCTGGGGTTTTGGGATCTAATCAAAATACTCAGATTGTCCCAAAAATTTCCCCCTTTTTGATGATGCCAAAACCCTTAAGCAAATTCCTATTCATCTATACAATTAACTGACTTAGTCAGTGAAAATGACTCAGTACCACCTGGCGAACTAGGTACTTAGTCTATAAGATGAAAATAAGGAATGGGTTAGTACAGTTCTTGATAAGAATTCAGAAAAGTAAATTCAGGAGTCAACAAGAAGTTGTACTCAGGAAACACAAATAACTTCATTGATTGATAAGAAAATACAAGTATCCTGAAGCTATTACAAAATTCCTGAACAACTAACTCCTGATCTAATCTTCATCCTTATTCCAAGCAGTCAGTGGAATCTCGTACATCTCCAGTACTCAATTCAGGACCTGCTTCATCCTGTTCCGATCAGCAACGGCCCCGGCAGCTCGTCCTACTCTGACGAATTCTTCAGAAATTGCTTTCCGGTCCAGCTGCTTAGAATTCCTAAAGAGTGGAGGAGGATACTTAATGAATTCCGGAGGAGCGATCTCAACACCTTCAGTGTCAGCATGTCTGATGATTTCAGCCCATAGATCAGGTATGCCCACCTATTCCGGATCGGAATCCAAACCTCCAGCATCTCAATCGGAATGAAGTCTTCAACAAACTTCAATGGAAGATGACTTTGATCTGGACTGACCACAATCTTCCTCTGAGTCTTTATCCGGGATCCAGATGATACAGATTTCTTCTTCTGGACCTGGGAAGTCAGATACTCATTAGATTCTTTTAGGCGCTGGATCTGACTGAGCATCGAAATTTCTTTCATTTTTGCTATCTTTTCAGCATCAGTCATCACCAATTTCTTCTGAGTGGTCAGCACAGATGGCATTACTTGTTCCTCCATCTCCTTATACAATGGCTCGAGAGCCGAATCTTCAGAGGGTCTCAACTTCTTGGGATCTGAGCCTTCAGCAGTTTCGATGGCGGCTACGGATCTAGTCCTCTTTCTATCCGCAGCCTTCAGTTCCAGGGGAAAGTTCTTCTTCTTAGCTTTGCCAGTAGTGGCAATTTGCTTCTTCCCTTCTTCCCCCTTTTTGGCATCATCGTCATTAATACGTCTGACAACTTCATCCACTGACTCCGCCAAAAGATTGAACTGACTATCCATCTCAGTCTGCTTTACCTGCAATTGCCCAATCTGCCCCACCATTCCTCTCAGGCCGATACTGAGCTGATCAATGGCTGAATTGTGTGCAGCCTTCAGTCGACCTTCGAAGTTTTGCATCCTTGAGTCTAGGGCAGATGCAATTTTCTCCTTCTCCTGTGCAGACAACTCCCTCAGCAGGTCCTCCTTCAGTTCAATTCGTAACCTGACCAACTTCTCATCAACCAGTTGATCAACCTTTTCAGATAATTGTTGATCCAGAAAGTTGGCAAGTTTAGTCTCCTGCTGAGTCTGCACATCTGAAACCATCTGATTGCAGTTCTGAATGGCATTCTTGGTTTGCTCAGAAATAACAGTGAGTTCGACATTGAGTTCAAACCGAGCTGCCCCAAAGAGATCAATTGCTGCATGCATATCAGAGGCCATCTCATTTAGGTCTTTATCTATCCTTTTCATCTTTTTATTCAGAGTTCTAGAATCTTTATCAACCCTAATTGCCTTTCGCTCAACGAGAATTACCCTTCTGTGCATATTCGAAAGAGCTCGTGAGGAATTTTCAGTGAACATAGCCGCTGGGGTGATCCAGTTTCCTCTAACTCGGATAAGACCTGATCAACCCTCTCCTGAAGCCTCCGCTGCCCCGGGTCCAAGGGGTGCATCATCGGCCGGTGCACTGACTCCCTCAGTGCCACCTTGCTGATCGTCATCAGCAATCACAATCACCTCCTTCTCAGCTTCCTTCTCTTTTCCCTTCACTTCAGCCAACTGAGTCGCGGGCTCAGGATATGTTCCGCGAACTGTTCTGATAAAATCCACCATTTTGATCAGATAATGTAAAGAGTTAACACCAAAGTGATCAAAGAGGGCGGCTTCTAAATCTGCAATGCAGTCCCATCCTCTGGACTCTCCTAGCTGGCTGAGCTCAGACCATGTAGCATTTCTGATCATGGCACATGTGCGGAGTTGCACAACTGCCTCCTTCTGAGCTTCAGTAAGATCAGGGAATCTTCTTTCCACCATCTCAGCAGCCTCTCCCCTTGCAACTATTTCGAAATCTGATAGACTGTTTACATCGGGCGCAGGGAAAGGCCATGGTGCTTCAGTCTGAACTGGTTCATCAGCCTCTTGCTCAACTCCTCCTTCCTGAGCAGGCTCTTCCTGACCCAAACTCTGATAGGTTTCAGCAATAGTAAGGATCAGCTGGTTGGGTTCAGGGGATGCAATCGGAGCAAATTCAGGAACAGCCTGCGCCTGAGCTGGTTCCTTCTCAACAGATTCAGCAGACTCCTGCGCCTGAGCTGATTCCTTCTCAACAGATTCAGCAGATTGCATCTCCTGAACCTTCTTCTGTCGCCCTGCTAACCCAGAGTAGAGAAATTTCAGCTTTTGTTGCTTGGGTCTGAGGGTCTTGGATTTATCCTCCGCTGGCTTTGCTGTATCAGACTCTGAAGATTTGCCTGCCTGAGCCTGGACTTTCCCAGTCATGCTCGCCTGGGCCTTCTTCTTCTGAGTCCGAGGCCTTCTCCTTGTGCCAGCATCATCGGAATAAGCTCTGAAGAGATGGATTTTTGCTGGGATCTCGAGTGATTGAGCCTGATCCACATCACCGAGATCCAGAGTTTCCAAGAGCATGGATATCTTGGTGCCAAAATGCATCTTGGCCTCAAAAGTCGCCTGCCCCTCTGGCGAGTACTTAATCTTGGTGGTCTCAGCCACCAGCATTTGGAGGAAGTAACCCTCCCAGTCAAAATAGCCATCATTGTGAACAGCTTCGGCCTGGAGATCTGCTCCAATCCTCCAGCAATGCCCATCACTCCCTGACTCGTCAGGTCGAAGAAGTGATGGCTTTCAGTCCTCAAGACTGATTTATTCAGGCCGGACTTCAGCACGACATCTCCATCACACAGGGACTGGAGAAAATCCTTCTCATTCCCAAACCCATACTCCACTGGGCTTCGTCCTTTGTTGGGAAGATTAAAAACCTCCTTAATCTTCTCCCTAACGTTGAAGGTGACCCACCTCCTGACCATCTCCTCCTCACCATCCTTTCCCTTTTCACAGGCGGTCAAGGGAATATAAGTTTCCCACTCCTGGGAGACTTTGTTCTTCGCCATCTTCAGGTAGAAGGCAGCAATGAGTCTGGGGTGGAGCCTCTGTGGCTTTGCAGTGACGAACTGCAGAAGACCTGCATTATCAAATAGGTCTTGCACAGGCATAATATCGGGGTGGTTAGAAGAAAAATCCCCATAGGGCTCGTAGTGTATTTCATTCCTTAAGTGGAAAAGGTTTCCAAAAAAGGTATCTACAGAGGGTGAAGCCATGGAAGATTTTGAGAGATTTGAAGGAAATCAGTTTTTAGAGAACATAAGTTAAGAAAATATTGGGTGCATAAAAGTTTTAACAACACGATCTTCTCTTATTTATAGAAAGGATAAATTCGGTTTTAATCGGACGGTTTAGAAAATAGTGACCTATGGGATTCAATGGACACGATTTGAGCAGTAAAAAGCATTTTACCTTTTCGGTTCTTCAAAGGTAATTGGTCAAAATTTTATTGATAACTGTTCCCGCCCACAGTGCATTAAATGCACATTAGAGCATGTCCGTATTTATTTCAAACAAATTGAATTAAATAATAACCGAATATTAAAACTAACGGCTGGGATCATTTGGCAAATTAAATTGATTTGACAATACAGCACAGTAAAAAGGATAATGCACGCAATATCAGATGACTAGACAAAAATCAGGAAACATACCAGTCAGTCAGATATGTATTCTGACTGATATCACTTATTGCCCTATCAGGGTGACAAGCCCTGAACTCTGTGTCCTGAACCTTAGTCAGTCTATACTGATTATCCATTTTGTACTTAATGTTCCCCCTACAACCATTCACATTCTGAGTTCCCTTCATCCTGAGTCCATATGAGTTATTCCCCCTGACCTTGTGCATTCTTATCAGAGATTCAAACTGAATCACCTAAGCCTGGGTCAAGGAGTCCTAACTCTACTGATAACTCAACAAACCTGGTTTCAGGCAGAGCCTTAGTCAGGATGTCAGCTCTCTGTTTTTCAGTAGGGACTCTCTCCATCCTGATGTCCTTCTTCTCAACATGATCTCTGATAAAGTGATGCCTGATGTCTACATGCTTACACTTAGTATGTAAGACTGGGTTTTGGGATATGGCAATGGCACTATTATTGTCACAATAAATTGGGACTTCAGTGGCCTCAACTTGGTAGTCTCTCAGTTGTTGTTTCAGCCAAAGAATCTGAGAGCAACAACTGTCTGCCGCCATATACTCAGCCTCAGTAGTAGACGTTGCAACACTGGTTTGCTTCTTAGAAAACCAAGAGATCAGTTTACTCCCTAGAAACTGACATGTGCCTGTAGTTGATTTCCTATCAAGTCTACAGCCTCCATAATCAGCGTCTGAATAGCCAGTCAGTTCTAGGTTGTCATCAGAGGGATACCAAAGTCCTAAGTTGACTGTACCTCTCAGGTATTTCAGAATCTTTTTGGTACTCTCTAGATGACTCTTCTTTGGATCAGACTGATACCTTGCACAAACTCCAACTGCATAAGTGATGTCAGGACGACTAGCAGTCAGATATAATAAAGATCCAATCAGTGCCCTATATTCAGTCTGATTTACTGAGGCTCCTTCTTTGTCAGGCTCCAGCTTCTCATTTGTGTTCATGGTAATGCGTGAGACTCTGCTGGACTGAACTCCAAATTTCTGAATCAAGTCCCTCGCATACTTGGACTGATTGATGAAAATTCCGGAGTCAGTTTGCCTGACTTGGAGACCCAGAAAGAAATTCATTTCTCCCATCATTGACATCTCAAATTTCCCAGTCATCAGCTTGGAAAATTTCTCACAAAGCTTCAGATTAGGAGATCCAAATATTATGTCATCCACATAAATCTGAACCAAGAGAATGTCTTCCCCTTCGGTGATCCGGAAGAGGGTCCTGTCCACTGTTCCTTTCACGAACCCGTGGTCTATCAGGAATTGGGATAATGTATCATACCAAGCTCTCTGAGCTTGCTTCAGGCCATAATGGGCTTTCTTCAGGTGGTATACTTTATTACCGACTTCGAATCCAGGAGGTTGCTCAACATACACCTCCTCATTCAGTACATCATTCAGAAAAGCACTCTTTACGTCCATCTGATACACTTTGAATTTCTTAAATGTTGCATAAGCCAGAAACAGCCTGATTGCTTCTAATCTTGCGACTGGAGCAAAGGTTTCATCATAGTCGATACCTTCGGCTTGACAGTAACCTTTTGCTACAAGCCTGGCCTTATTTCTGACAACAACATTCTTCTCATCCCTCTTGTTCTTAAAAACCCATTTGGTGCCAATAACATGTTGACGCCTAGGTCTATCCACTAACTCCCAAACCTGATTCCGCTCAAACTGATTGAGCTCATCCTGCATGGCTAGGATCCAGTTGGGATCAGCTAGAGCTTCTTCTATGCTTGTAGGTTCCTGATCACTCAGAAAGCAACAAAATATAGCGCTTTCACCAAAGGACAACCTCGTCCTGACCCCCTCATTGATATCTCCAATGATATCAGCCAATGAGTGATCATCTAGCCATCGCCTCCTGCTGACTGGAGCACTGGGAGCTACTGATGTTCCATTGCCTGATCCTGAAACATTAGTCCCAATAATAATAGGCAAAGAAGCGGAACGAGCAAGAATAGGGGATACTGAGTCATTTCCTGAGGGTTGACCAATATCAGAGAAATTGTTTCCCCCTACAGTGTTGGACTCAGTTACTATCTCAGGTGCAGAAACATCATCACCGACAGTACGTACCTCAGGTTGAGTCTGTCCCTCCGTCTGAGACTCAACATTTTCCGAGGCAGGGGCTTGCTGAGGGTTAGCCTGAAGTCCATCCTGATCTTCATCATCATCATCATCCCATCCCTTGGGAGCACTGACAAGTTTGATCTTGAATTCAGGATTCTTCAGACTCAGCCTTGTTACCCTTTTGGTAATTCCCTCAGTATCAGGACTTGGAACCTGTTTCCTATGCACTGATGCAGTCTCATCAAACACAACATGAGGTGTTTCCTCCACACAAAGGGTCTGACAGTTATACACCCTGAAAGCTTTACTGACTGAGGAGTATCCTAAGAAAACTCCCTCATCAGATTTGCTATCAAAGGCTTTCAGCTGGTCTTTTCCATTGTTCAGGATGAAACACTTACACCCAAAAATATGGAAATAAGAGATGCGAGGTTTCCTCTTGTTCCAAGT
>JAPKLY010001421.1:0-45585 GCA_026898435.1 Prunella vulgaris | reverse complement strand
TGCTTAGTGTATTCAGTAGAAACATCAGACAATGGTACTTCAGGATTAACTTCAGGAAGAATCAGCAGGCTTCGATCTTCAGCTTCAGAACAGACAATCTTCAGCGAGACTGACTGACTTCTTCAGAATGGTTTACGCTTCAGACTTCAGTAAATTGGGTCGACTCCAATACTTTTCAGTCTTCAGCACGGTCCTTCTGTACTGAATCTCTAACCTAACTATCCTGAACTATTTTATCCTGAACACTATACTTAGGCAAATTCATCAGGGGTTTTGGGATCTAATCAAAATACCAAGATTGTCCCAACAGTAAGGAGGCGCGTTTGATTAATTTTTGTCTTATATCTATTTTTGATAATTTTTACGGTAGAAATTTCTACACAAGTGTGCCTCTTCAATTTATATTCGCTGTCAAACACACAAATAATATACTAAGTGCCTATTTTGAAACTTTACAAAATAATTTTCAGAATAATTTAAAAAAAATCGTGAGAGATAATTTTTAAAAAAATTATTATAAAAACTGTTTAAGTGTTTCAAAATAAGCACTAATTTCATAATGCTGCTCACTTTCCGCACATTTTTCTATTCTCTTGAGAGAATATCAAATTAAGGCAAATCACCAGTTATAAATAAAGATTTTCGTCAATATGAAAACTTTAACTAGTTAAAAATTATCTCATGTATATGAACGATCTTATAAAAATAAAGTTTATTAATATTATTAGATAGATTTATTAATATTGTTAATATATATTTTAATGATATTATTAGATTTTAAAACTGAAATCAGGTAAATTTATTAAACTAGTGATGTTTTGAAATTTATTTATTAAAATAGGGTGAAAATTAGAATATTTAGTAATATAAAGCCAGTCGGGTCTGGGAATTATGACTGGAAATCCAGTCGGTTGCCTAGACACCGATTGATGACGTGTGTGGTGTTTTATTTAACTTCTGTGGTATTTGTTCTGACACGTGTCCAGTCGGTTCTGGTAGAACTGACTGGGGTGGACATCATCATTTGGAACGATAACTTTGTTGCAGGATCATTATTAAATAAATCAGGGATACCGACTGGGTGGACAAGCAGCACTTGTTGATTTCAATCATTGTTTTGGGAATACAATCCGCGAGTATTAATTCCAACAATTATGGCTGTTGTTGGCTTTTCAGAGGTGGACGATGGTGGCAAGCTTGGGCTGCTTTTGCGCTTTTTCGCCATTTAGAGAAAGAACTGTCATGATATTATGGTTGTCGTTGAATATGTTCTATTCATTTTTGTGAAATATCAAAATATTTAATCGATGATGTTCCATACAGTTATTTATTTTATTAAAAAGAATTATATATCTTATTTTAAATAATATTTTCTTTGACTCTTTCAAATGTTAACAACCAACCCATTTTAAATTTGCAAAAAAATTGGAAAGAATCAAACAACATATTATTTGAAATTGGATTTTTAAATTTTTTAATAAAATAAATATTAGTTTATATGAATTTAAATATTAATTTATAAATAATAAATTTTTAATATTATTCAATCTGTAATTTTTATTTATTTTATTAATTGACAGATTCAAACTCATTAAAAACTAAATTTGAAATTAAATAATTTAAAAATTAAAATTAAAGTCAATAAAACTTACAAAATAATTTATGCAAGTTAGAGATTTTTGGATTATAAATAGTGATACTCTTAATTAAGAAAATTAGGTTAAAATTTATTATTAAAGAATTAAAGAGTTAATCAATTTATAAATTTACAATGTGTATTAATCAAGAAAAATATATATATTATCTTTAAATTATAATAATAAATTTTTATTATTTTGTATGGTTATAAACTTTGGTAAAATTTAAAAGAGAAAAACAGAATAATTTTTAAATCATAGTTACCTTAAATTATATTTGTAAATCCTGATATTTATATTATATTTAAATTGAATAGCATATTAGTTTAATTTTTTAAACATATCATCTAATTATTATTATTATTTGTTTTTTTATTAGAAAAAGAAAATTGTATATATATCCCTAACTCCTCCTAAATCTACTCTAATTTAACAAATCTCAAATTTAATTTTTTCATTTTTAATCATCTTAAATTTAATAATATCTATCTCAATCCTAATTAAGATAAAATAATAAGATATTAAATTGTTTAATATGCATTCGGCAATTTCAAGTATGGAAGTTTTCAAAGGGTTATTGCCCCTCCGATACACAATATTAATTCCCTTTTTGCTCAACACACATTACAAAACTTATTTACTGCTAGCTCATTATTATAGGTTATTTGACATATACCCCTACCTGAACAATGCCCAAGCCCCTATATACCCTACATATATTAAGCTGAATATATCATATTTCACTAGTCAAACATTTCAAAATTTGAATTTTTGAATCTTCTTCCTTCCTTCATACGCTGCTTTCAGCTCATATATCAATTTTCAGAAATGAAGATGTATGATACGTTGCTACTGAGGACATCTACATCTTGTTACTTAGGGGAGGATATCAATAATAGTGTTTTCTGGTAAGTGCAATTTGTTTTTCTGATTCGATTTGTTGTGCCCTAATTACTGCTATTCTTGGTGGATATAGGATATGTAATTGCACTCATGTAAATGTGCATGTTTTCGTGTTACTTGTTGTTGAAGAGGTATGAAAGGTATCAAAATTCTATTTAGCTTTAAGAACCATGGCGTTTGCAAGTTGATGTCGTGCGATGAAAATACAAGGTATTTTCACAATAATACCCAGGTCAGAGGTTGGTGGTCCGAACTTTCGATGATGTCGTTCAATTGTTTATGCCAAGTTGGGGACGTTACTAATGTGGGCCTTGAATGTGAAGACGATCTGAAGAATCTCCTCTGTTTATGTTCAATCATGTCTGTTAGTATTGTTAATGTTGAAATATGTGTTAGTAATATTCCAGGTAGAAGCCCACACTCAATTCACACTAATAGTGTTGAGTATATTCCATCATCTAGTAAAGGAGCCAGGAAAACTAAATGTAGGAAGGTGAGTTCGCAAGAGTATGTGAAAAATCAGAAAAACTGTGTTAAAAACAATAAGGTTAGGAAGCCTCTGTAGATATAGATAAAAGACACGAAATTTCAGATTTAGACAGTTGTGCTCTGTCCCAAAGGGAACCTTTATTATCAGATGATTGGGGCAATATAATGAAAAGTGGTGTGGGAGCAGTTTTTAGGGGTGGTGCTAAACATTTTAGATCCTCTCTTATTAAGTTCACCTTGAAGACTGGTTTTAGGTTCAAATATTATCGAAATGATAGTCGGTATATACATGCTGTATGTTTTTTTAATGAATCATATTGTGATTGGTTTATTAAACTAAGCTGGATTGGAACACCAATTTCTTTGTTGTTTTTAACTTAAATTTGGTCCATAAGTGTGTTGGGAATCTAATAGGTAATGATACCAAAAGGCTTGTACCTAGAATGGTAGGGGAATTTTTCTTGGTTGACGTAAAGGACAACCCAAGCATCAGTAGCAAGAGTGTTATTCAAAAAATGAAAAATTTGTATGGCATTAACATTCCATATTGGAAGGCATATCGTGTTGTAGAACACGCTAGGGAATCAATATTTGGAAATTTTGATGATTCATATGATGAGTTCCGATGGTATTGTGATACAATAAAACGAACAAATCCCAGGAGTGTTGTTGAAATTCAATCTAACGAACAAACTCATCAATTTGAAAGATTGTTTGTAGCGTTCAAGGCATGCCTAGATGGTTTTCGTAGCTGTCGACCAATGATTTTTGTGGATGGTACATTTCTGAAAGGATGTTCAAAGGGCACGTTATTATCAACTATGGCAAATGATGGAAACAATGGCAAGTATTAGTAATATTACTCTCTGTGATAACCTTTTGTTCAAGTCATAAGTTAAGTGTATCAATATTCAAGCTATGTTTTGTTAGCTGTATACACTGCAAAGTAATTTTCATATTTCTGTGTATTATCAAACGTAGGGTTGTTCCCTGTTGCCTTTGCTCTTGTTTCAGCTGAAAACAATAAAAATTGGATTTGGTTTCTACAGATGGTACATCATACGTTGATCCATCATAAAAAGATCCTCTATTTTTCAGATAGGCACTTGGGTATTGAATGCTTTCAATGAGATAAGTAATGAGCCGGTTCATTTCTTTTGTTTATATCATTTGTTAACCAATTTGAAAGATCGGTTTTCAAAGGGTTGGAATAACCATAATAGAGAGAAATTAGGCGAATTGTTTCGCGAATGTGCATATGCTTCTGATATGAACACATTTGAGGTGAAAATTGAAGAATTTAAAAATCTTGGTGGTCAATTGGCTGAGGAATTTCTTGAGCTGCTTCCATTTGAAAAATGGGCAGTGGCCTATGCCCCTAACATAACTAGGTATGGGGAAATGACATCGAATGCAATAGAATATTTCAATGCTTGGATTATAAATGCAAGATTGTTACCAGTTTGCCCTATGGTGGAAGAGATACGTTCCAAGATTAGTGAATGGTTTGTTAATAGAAAAGCTCAATGTAAATCCTGGACTAGGGCACTTGTTGCTTGCAAGGTGGATTTGTGGAATTTTTATGTTGAGTGTTGTTGCAACTGGAATGTGGTTGTATGTCCAAGTGGTGTTTTTAAGGTTGATTCGAAACCGTCTGTTGTTGTTAATCTTAATGGCCAAACTTGTTCTTGTTTCCAGTGGCAGTTAAAAGGTTTTTTGTGTGTGCATGTTGTTGCCGTTATCAGATTGAAATCTCTAACAATTTTTCCTCATGTGGATGATCGCTTCTACACCTCAACGTATAAAAAATGTTATGAGTCTGACCTACACCCTATTCCTGAAATGGAGAAGTTCAAATATAATCAAAAAGATTGGGAATATAAGATCTTACCTCCATGTCTTGGAAAGAGACCTGGTCGGCCCAAAAAATCACAGAATTTGTCATATTGTGAGTATCGCAAGAAGAAAAAATCGATATGCCGAAGTTGTGCGAAGCTTGGGAGGCATGATAAAATGACATGTGGGCTGTTGCATGATGTCAACAATGTATCAACTCAAGGTTAGTTAGTTTACTTTGTAATTATATCTTATCTAATGCTTCAATGTTTTGTTAATAGTCGTTTACCTCTTATAACCCAAAATAATTTATATTGTCGCAGATTACTATCCCTCTTCTTCTTTGAATGATGACAACATTCATGAAGATGATACTATTTTTGGGTTCTCTGAAGAATGGTTTCAATGGTATGTTTTATCTATTTGGCATTATTTGTTATAATATTCAGACATAACTTGGAAGTTGTACAGCAGGCACGACTCCTTGTTACAGTTATGGGCAAGTAATGCAATAATATGTTGTAGCAGTTATTTCGGAAGATTTTGTGTTAGAAGATGTGTTTGTTAGTAAGAGTCGTAACTGTGGTTATTTTTCATCTATTATTTTCATCTTTTGAGAATATACGAGCTATATGTTTTATAAAGCCCTATGTGTCATTTCCCTTTTATTATTTTCATATTGTGAGAATACTCGTGTCACTTGTTGTAAAAAGTATTACGCGTTATATCACACTTATGTAATTTATTATCTGATATGATATATATATATATATATATTATAGGATTCAATAGTTTTATCGATACGAAATTTATATTTTAATTATTATATCATTTTGAACTTATGCGATAATAAATTTGAACTTTTAAATAAAGTACATGTGAAAACAGACCTGAATTAGAAATCTAGATTACATTTAGTCTATTCATAAGCAATGATCTTAATTGCAAAATATTTACATTTTTTTGTCAGTTTCCATTTCGAACTAATAGGAAATAAATTAATTTACAAATTTAAGTAATGGAATTTTGTTAAACAATATCAAATTTATATAAATTAAATACGGGGATATGCAAAATTCCAAATAAATTAGAAAGAAGACTAAAAGTAACAGTTGGTTTTTTTGAATTAACCATCATTAAATGATACATACATTTTTTAAGCTAAGTAACCCAATGCTGCACATTATAAAATCGAGTTCCTTATTCTATTCACACTACATCTCCATTTCAAAACCTCAGTGCAAGGAATTTACAGTAAAATGAACAGGAATCCCCTTTATTCAAGCCCCCGTAATGCGCCGATGCCCCAATCTTTATCGTACAGTAATAGTTATCCGAATGATCTATGAGAAATGTATCCCCGTCATTATCCTACACATGATTTAGAAGTGAGATTTTTCACTTCATACACTGAGGACAACCCAGGACAGAGATTCGTGAGATGTCCTCTGTCGGAGGTAAATCGACCTGATTATTATTATCGTTCTTCCATTGATATCTCTGTTGTTTTCATAGACATGAAATTGAGCATTTTTAGGGTTGATTCTTTGACACATAAATTCATTTCATGTGATTATATAAATCGATACGAAATGCTATTTTCTGATAATTTGTACATCTATTCTATGCCCTGTTTTCGAAAAGCATGGAGTATGAAAATTTTTTAAGTGGGTGGACGAGGATATACCATATAAGTACAAGGTATATGCATCTCTTGTAGCAAGGAAGAAGAACAATGTTGAGTTTTATTTAAAACAAAGTAGGGAAAAACAAAACCTACTGTCCGAGCAGGTGGAAGGGCTCCGTCAACTAGTTCGAACTCTAGAAAATCGAATTGCAGATCTCGACGTGATAAATTTTGGTAACGCAGGGGTGCCTGCCCAATCATCCAACAAGCGTGCTCTTCTCAGTGGTGAATATTGTTCATTCAAGGTGTTTGTGCTGCTAATGGTGATTGTTGTTGTGTGTTGGTTAGTTGGCTTCCCTAGTTGTTTTGATTAGAAGACTTTATAATATTGAAGGTAACTGCTTTGGGTAGTGAATTTTAGTGTAGTGAATGTTAGCTGGACGGAGAAGTTGTTATGATTTCACATCTATAACTAAAAATTAGTCGATAATTTTCTCTCTCTTGAAGATGTTTCTACATATGAATGTACCTATGTTCTAGGAATGGTTCATTACAAAAGATTGTATATTACCGCATGAGTGGATATTTACTAGGAATTCTGACTAAATTGTACTTTGACATTATTTTACACGTATTTGTTTATTAAATTTGCACTTGCGATTCGTTTTTAAAAATTAGTTGGATGACAATAATTTAAATTTGGTAGATCATTACTCGTAATATATAATGTCGTGCTGTCTATTGGGTGTAATGTAATAGGTAAGGTAGCTGTGGGGATTTTTTTAAATGAACTATGGTGTATTAGTTATTTTATATATAGAATGTGTGCTTCTTAATTATATGTAGATTTACTATAATTAATTTTTTACTTCAATATCATATTTAAATTAATTTATTATGGTTGGTAGAACCAGGAATTATACATTTAAATTGAAATTATGTTAATGAATTGAATATGTGTGGATGTGGGGAACAATAATGAGTATAAGCACTATAATTTGAAGTGTCGGTCATTTTTAGATTGAACTGAATTGTACTAGTAGCACTTGCCTCATTTTATTGGGGAATTGCTAGATTAATGAACCACTGTTAATGTTTTTTTCTAAAAACTTGTTATCTTGTCGAATTTGGAAAATAGTATATGGATCTTATCATAATTATTTTTGAAAAATGTATTAATTGTACTTATGCATGCGACAAAAAAATATATAAGCATATTACAAATTGATTGTCGAGTTCCCATAACTAGTACTCATTACACTATATATATAGTGTATAAAATATATTCAAATAAGTTAAGTAATAGGAAGAAAGGAATTTTATGTTTCCAATAAAATATCGTAGTTTTTAAGTAATATTAAATTATAATTGAAAATTTTGATAATTAAATGACAATATATATGAGATTTTTCATATATAATGAATAGGTTATGAAATTTGTATATATGTTTGCTTACATATTACTAATAGCTGCAAAATATGTATGTGAACATATAAACATAAAATCTTCCATTTTTTTATGTCATTTAAAATCTTCCATTTTTTTATGTCATTGTACATTATATTTAAATTGGTTTTTAATTATAAAAAATTGCACTTGCAGCAATTATTAATATGTAAAGAGATATATAACTAATATTAAAAAAATTATTATTAAATAAAAATCTTATGCAACCAACTAGATACTTAATACAATATTTCCCAAAAAAATGTGAGTTATTATTGTTTAACCAAATCATCCTTTATATTGTGAAATTTGAAATTGAATGATGTTATGTATTATATTATATGAAGAGCAACTTTTTTGCGTATTAACCTAAATTATAATTTTGAAATTAAAAGACAGTGATTTGAATACATTTTGATTTTTCTCTGGTGTATAAATTAAAGATGTTGTGTACCCAGTGAATTGAATATAATATGTAAAAATTTGTTATATATTTCTTACATCTGCTGTTACATTACCTTAGTGTGTCTAATATTGGTTTCCGAATCTATTATATGTAAATATAGTAGTTATTGAAATTTACCTAACTAGATAAATCATTATTTAAATAATAACAATAGCTTCATATATAGATAATAACATGGTCTTAACCCAAGATTCTAGATTACAAATGATTCTACAGCATCAAAATACATGTAGTTAATACACAACTAAAGATGTCAGCATAGTTACTTCGTAAATAAACTTATGCTTCACCATAATTTCACATCTCCAACAAGTAATATCATAATTCAGCAAAATAACCTTACCACATACCACATTCATAAATATCAAAATACTAGATTCAAGTACTACTATATTCTGAATAGTTTATATCACTAAACCAATCCCCATCATATGGTTAGTCATATACTTCAAATGTTTGCATTAAACTGCAACAAAACACAGGGGAAGTGGTACCCTCTACCTCTAACATGTCGATCATGAAAGACTTTCAACAATTGGGAATGCACTTGATGCTACGTTAACAACCTCTTCACCAGCAAACAGTCGGAACCTACGGGCTTTCAAATCCCAGCACCAAAAGGTGCCTAACGGGTTAACACGGATCACAATTTTGTCGCGATTTGGTTCAAGCAAATACAAGGGCTGAAAATTTATAACTCGGTACACTCTTCTAATGGGGAAGTCAAGTTGAACATTGTGTCTTTCCCAAGACATATCATCACAGTAATCAGTTAAAATCCATATTTCAACACGTTCATTAGCCATATAGAAAGTAGGAAGCAACACAATTGTATCCCCATTGAGAGCAGTAAAGGAATGATGCCTATAGTCGCGATTTACTTGACTAGGCAAAGTTATCAGGCGAAAACTCTCCTCCACAAGGTTAAAAGCAACAATATGTTCAGAGAAAAACAACCAATGGACACAATTATTTGCATATACACTAGGGCTATTAACCAATCGAGGATGAGGGAACTCACCGAAAGTCCTCTACTGGTTCGTGCTTTTAGAGTAAATCTTCATCTTCGATTTCCACTCCATGCAATGGAATAGTGATAGCCTCAGTACTTGATAATCACCCTGCCTTGGATTGTAACCAACACCAAACAACACACTAGAAAAGTTAGTATGGGGGGGGGGAATCCAACAGGGTTTTGGGGAAGATAAAAACGTTGGTTTGTTGTAGGATTCAACAAATAGATTTCATCATTTAAGTTTTCCACGAGGACGATGCTCTTGCAGATGGCCACGTATTCGAAATCTCTCATGCCCTGATAGACAACCCTCCGATTCATCTGCTGTCCGCCAATCGTCTCGAAATATGGTAGAGGGACGAAGCAATGCTCCGGTTGAAGAAGGGTGGAAACCCTATTTTGAAGTGACATACTTGCGAGATACCTTCGGATGAACGGTGTTCCAGAAATTTCTTGGTACAATTGTTTGGAAAGAACTTTGCATTGTGTGATCTTCTTAGTGGGCAATCTTTCCAAGATATCCTCGATGATATCGTTCGGGAGTTGAGGAAGAGTAGCCATTTCTGGAAGGGTTAGCGTCTACAAGTCGCCGGTAATGATGAGAAAAAAGGAGAGGGGTTTCTTGGTTGTAGCAGATTGATTTGACAGTCAGAGCCTAAGAAGGTGGTGAACGAAGATGGTGTTTGGCAATTGGGAGGTTACTTTCCCGGGCATTTTTAGTCCGTCATATACTATAAAATATATATATTTTCTAAGAAATTTAGTCTTTGCATTAAATTGATTGTCCTTTAGGACAAGACAATTGGAGAAAAAGTAAAAGTTCAGTTTGATATCCCTTTGCACATTGGGGAATGTTCCGATACTCTCTATGCAAGAAATTATAATTACATTAACATTTAAAAAAAAATAGTTAAGTGCAAAATAAATGTAAACTAAATGTGTTAAATAATTTAGCTCGAAAATTTAGTTTCGTTGGGGGCAAATTTATGAGATGTTGAGTTTGAATTAAATTCAATCGAGGTAGCCTAAAAGAAGAAATAATGTAATACCTTTGCATTAAATAAGATATCGGATCATAATTAATTAAATTTACATTTTAATTTGATTTCAATAAATTCTGATTTTTGTGCTTTGGATCATTGTATCCATATTTCATTGCTAAATTATGTAAAATAATATATTTTTATTTTGATATAAATATTATTTTTAAAATATAGGGTTATTTCACTTTTAAGGTTTTAGAAGTTGAAATGACAGATCAATATTATTTCGCTTATTTACATATTATATATACTTACAATGGTACATTAAATAACCCATATTATGTTTGATAATTATTTTATAAAATTCCTAAATTTTTTGTAGGATTGTTAAGTGTTAACAAGTTTATAAATTACGAACATATTTTACTTAGCTCATTTAGTTTTTTTCCATGCTGAATTATTAAAATAATCTCTTATAAATTTATTATTAGGTTTTCAATATTTGGGCTTTTAGTTTTTTAACGATTATAAGTTTGCCTTAATACGTGTTTTAGCAAATTTTTAGCATTCTAAGATGGAAACACAAATCTACTCTATTTATTCATATTTGTTTTGTTTTGTTTTATAATTGTCATACAAAAAAAATATGAAATTTGACAAATAATAACCACTAAAAAAATAATGCAAGGAATCACAAATCATCTCTATTTATTCAAATTGGAAAATTTTAATATTTAACATTTGTCATACGAAATAAATATGTATATGACAAATAATAACCATAAAAAATAATGCAAGGAACAAGTATATAAAATATCATATATGTGTTAGATTTGTAGTCAATGTTGCGAAGAAATTGAAATTTGCGATATATCAATGGAAATGTGTTCCGTTAAATAGAGGTGTGAGATAATTTTGGAATATTGATATCGGAAAAGATAGTAATAAATTGTTCTTTAAAGAAAGAAATATTAATTAATTTCCCTAAAAAAAATTATCTGATTGACATTGGGAAAGATACTTTGTTGAAACTTTTTTGTAATTTGTAATACTAGGTTTACGATATTAGCATATATGTTTTTTATAATTTTACACTAGCCTTAACATTATAAAGAAAGGAATATGTTTTTTTTTTTGTAGTATATTTTTTTGTAATACCGTAATTTATCATATTACCTTTTTTTTATAAATGTTATTTTTATTCATATTTTGTGAATCCCAAAAGTTTCTTAATTAAAGTTCGAATAATTTCATTCAAGTGCAGCTTATTCGAAATCTCTCATGCCCTAATAGACAACCCTCCGATTCATCCGCTATCCGTCGATCGTCTCGAAATATTGTAGAGGGACGAAGCAATGCTCCGGTTGAAGAAGGGTGGAAACCCTATTTTGAAGTGACATACTTGCGAGATGCCTTCGAATGAACGGTGTTCCGGAAATTTCTTGGTACCATTGTTTGAAAAGAACTTTGCATTGTGTGATCTTCTTAGTGGGCAATCTCTCCAAGATATCCTCGATGATATAGATTTGGGAGTTGAGGAAGAGTGTCTATTTCTGGAAGGATTAGCGTCTGCAAGTCGCCGGTAAAGATGAGAAAAAAGGAGAGGGGTTTCTTAGTTGTGGCAGATTGATTTGACAGTCAGAGCCTAAGAAGGTGGTGAAGGAAGATGGTGTTTAGCAATTGGAAGGTTACTTTCCCGGGCATTTTTAGTCCGTCATATACTATAAAATATATATATTTTCTAAGAAATTTAGTCTTGGCATTAAATTAATTGTCCTTTAGGACAAGACTATTGGAGAAAAAGTAAAAGTTCAGTTTGATATCCCTTTGCACATTAGGGAATGTTCCAATACTCTCTGTGCAAGAAATAATAATTACATTAACATTTTAAAAAAAAGTAGTTAAGTGCAAAATAAATGTAAAATAAATGTGTTAAATAATTTGGCTCGAAAATTTAGTTTCGTTGGGGGCAAATTTATGAGATGTTGAGTTTGAATTAAATTCAATCGAGGTAGCCTAAAAGAAAAAATAATGTAATACCTTTGCAGTAAATAAGATATCGGATCATAATTAATTAAATTTACATTTTAATTTGATTTCAAATAAATTCAAATTTTTGTGTTTTGGATCATTGTATCCATATTTCATTGCTAAATTATGTAAAATAATATATTTTTATTTTGATATAAATATTATTTTTAAAATATAGGGTTATTTGATTTTTAAGGTTTTAGAAGTTGAGATGATAGATCAATATTATTTCGCTTATTTACATATTATATATGCGTACAATGGTACATAAAATAACCCATATTATGTTTGATAATTATTTTATAAAATTCCTAAATTTTTTGTAGGATTGTTAAGTGTTAACAAGTTTATAAATTACGTACATATTTTACTTAGCTCATTTATTTTTTTTCCATGCTGAATTATTCAAATAATCTCTTATAAATTTGTTGTTAGGTTTTCAATATTTGGGCTTTTAGTTTTTTAACGATTATAAGTTTGCCTTAATACGTGTTTTAGCAAATTTTTAGCATTTTAAGATGGAAACACAAATCAACTCTATTTATTCATATTTGTTTTGTTTTGTTTTATATTTGTCATACAAAAAAAATATGAAATTTGACAAATAATAACCACTAAAAAAATAATGCAAGGAATCACAAATCATCTCTATTTATTCAAATTGGAATATTTTAATATTTAACATTTGTCATACGAAATAAATATGTATATGACAAATATTAACCATAAAAAAAATAATGCAAGGAACAATTTTATAAAATATCATATACGTGTTAGATTTGTAGTCAATGTTGTGAAGAAATTGAAATTTGCGATATATCAATGGAAATGTGTTCCTTTAAATAGAGGTGTGAGATAATTTTTTAATATTGATATTGGGAAAGATAGTAATAAATTGTTCTTTAAAGAAAGAAATATTAATTAATTTCCCTAAAAAAATTATCTGATTGACATTGGGAAAGATACTTTGTTGAAACTTTTTTGTAATTTGTAATACTAGGTTTATGATATTAGCATATATGTTTTTTTATAATTTTACACTAGCCTTAACATTATAAAGAAGGGAATTTGTTTTTTTTGTAGTATATTTTTTTGCAATACCGTAATTTATAATATAACCTTTTTTATTAATGTTATTGTAACAACAAATTTCGTGAAAAATACGAAAATGATTTACAATATTAATTTCTCTTGAATTTAAAGGGTTCTTTTTCTCTAACTATGATCCTCTGATTCTCCTCTTGGTTGTTGATTTTGATTTTGACCGGCTGATCCAAGGACGAGTTGTCTTGATTCGGATCGAACGAGGTCTTTGGAAGATTTTGATGAAAAACGCTTCAGATTTGATGAAGAACGATCTTCGAATCTTCAAGGGTGATTTGGGTTTAAACACTGGATTGGAGGGGTCGTGGACCTTGATCTCTAATCGGAGTATATTTGTGGATGAATTTGATGAAGAATCGTTGAAGACGGCGAAGAACGGCTTTGAAGATGGTCTTTGAACCTTTAAATCTTCGAATCTTCAAATCTTCAAATCTTCGAATCTTCGAATCTTCAAGACTTCAAATCTTCAAATCTTCGAATCTTCAAATCTTCGAATCTTTAAATCATCAAATCTTCGAATCTTCAAGAACGAGATTTTGGATTCGTCTTAGCTCCAAGCTTGCTTGTGCCTTGAATGCTTTTGAATTGCTCTTCAATGTGTTTCTACATGAGTTAATGAAGGCCCCTATTTATAGGGTGAGGGAATGAAGATTTTCCTTCATTAGCTTGACATGTGGCGGAATTTAATTGGCTGATGCTAATTTTTCTTGCTTATTCAATCAATTATCCGGATTTGTCCAGATTCGTCCTGATTTGATTTGATTTCTTCCTTTATCAATGAGATATTATATGATCTCGATAAATTAGGAAATTTTCGACTGTATTTGTCAGTATGTACGAGTATCGAAAAACTCGTGTAATTTGACGGGCTTACACCGTGTGTATTAAATACCAATTTTAACTATTTAATCGGAGAATTAATTTAATTAAATTCTCAAAAGTAAAATAGCAAAATTTATTTGATATTTAATTGTTTGTACATGTGTCGTCATTTAATTGGAGCAAATTTAATTTGCTTACAGTTATTTTTATTCATTTTTTGTGAATCCCAAAAGTTTCTTAATTAAAGTTCGAATAATTTCATTCAAGTGCAGATATTATACTTAAAGTTCCAAACCTCAAATTATTAGCATACACGTTACTAGCATACATGTTATGTCACTTATTAGGTTTATTGTAATTTTCTTTTTGTATTACATTGTTAATAATAATACTTTTATATATTACGCTAATATTATTTTTTAATGATTTTGCTAAATATTTTGTAGAAAAGTTAAAAACAATTTGTGCAAGTTCCAAATACCAAAGCCCAGTACAATAAACCTTTTTTGTGGCTGATTACTTATTCATATGTTATAAGACATAAATAATATAATTGTTGCTTGCTGTCAAATTTAATATGAAACATCAAGAAAGATATTCAGTCAAATACAAAGTAATAGCAACAGATTAAGTTATACATAATCTTAAGTCTTTAAAATACTACATAATTGTGCTTCATTATGCCTTAGGAAAATAAATCACTACTTAATACTACGAAAAATAACCACCAGTAGTTTCATATTACTTGTCCTCAACACACCTAGTTACAAGCAACCTATGCCACAAACTGTCAATTTTTGTAATTGCAATTTGTCAAATTAATCAGCATCCTCAATGGATAAAAAGTCCAGAAACTATTTTATCATTCTTACCCGATTTTTGCCAGCATCGTCGTGTGAAAAGCAATACAGGCCAGTTGTGCGATTTAGCAGCGTATTTTCAATGTTGTAGCACATTATCACCCCCAATCAACAGATGTGGGATCCTGCTATGGACATACACACACAGAAGACCTTTTTGCTCCAAATTTCATAAAAGGATGTGCAGGAGCTTTTGCTGAAAATGCTTCTCTGCGTTTCCCATCGACATATGCAACCTTTAAAAATATGTTTATTACTTATAGATAAATATATGGTGGCATCCATCAAACTGTATATCAACTTCACTAATTACAAACAGGTAGTACTTTGCCATGTCATACCATACTTTTAATGAGAAATGATGTATTTTGTCTAAGTACAATTACTTACCACTGTCAAGGAACGCTCATAATGTACGTCTCTTCCTCTCTGTGGATGTAGTGAATTAAAAAAATTCCACTCACAGTTGGTTAGATCTAACCTCAACATTGTCCAGTGATCTCCCGAACTCCTAGAACGCCCAACCCTTTTTGTTAATAGTGGGAACAGTAGCACATCATCCATGCCCACTTCTTTTATTCGTTTATCCAGTAATGCATCCACAGTCCCATCTGAATAACTCCCTCGATCATTTACAAATTCCTACAAATTGTTATTCAAACATAGGGAATAATGATTGTAAGAAAATGAAATCATGATATATATTATAAACCTTAGAAATAAGTAGTTAAATTAAAACGTACCCAACAACAAGATGTGAAGACAATACACCCATTGACTCTCTCATTGCCCTTGTACAACTTAAACAACAAGTCTGTCCAACCATCTACCACCTGTGTATATATGCTTATATTAACAGCAAGTAAAGAATGCATATTTTTTTGGTAAAGACCACTAAATGATGATTCATGGTTGGACTTACTGGCGATGATAGCCGTTCATGATTCAAAATGGCTAATATGTCTTTTAATGTAACATCTCCTAGCGCACCTCCATATCTCCAACAAATTGCACTAAGTCCAAAAAACTGTATATTAGGAATCAAATATAAAATCCAAATATAAATGGTAATATGATCTTTTGTAATATAGTTCCACATGTCTACCTTTCACCATGTTCATTCCACAAGTTTGAATCATCCCGCGTATCTTAGCTGGCATCAGCTCTGTTGCTTTCTTTGATTCATTCCATTTGAAATCAGCACCATGTTGTGTATGTGTTAGGTTTTGAAGCAATCTTCCTTCAAGACTGAACACCACTGGTAGTCTGTCGTCATCAGTGGTCCTTCTTTTCACTCTCCTTATCATAGAAGATGGAGTTTGGTACTTCTTTTTTCTTGGTCTCTTCAAAGTTGGGGCTGCTTTGTCTTCCTCATTTTTAGCTGCGGTAGAGGCCGAATCAACATTTAATTCAAAGGGTATTGTAGCCTGGTCCCCCTTTCTGATCCAGTTCCACCATCATTGTCAATTTGCTCCTTCCCTTTATCCTTCCGGCTAGATGTATGCTCTTGCTCAATCAATTCAATTTCTTTTAGTTGCGCTGTATTGATAGATCCCCAATCATCATTCTCTATAATATCTTGTGACCTGTTCCTCTCTATCTCTGCTATTGTAGCCACCTCTTTGTTAATTTCATTACATACAACTTGCACTTGGAATTTTCCTTCTAGCTGCATTATGTCATCAGACAATTAGCATTCCTGCCTTCCAGAATGCTCATTTCTTCTTTTGTTTTTGCTGCAAAATGTACCAACTCCTTTCTCAAAACATCTATATCTTCATCCTTCTGGATATTCTGTTTACTAATTATATGGACCTGTTCTCTTAACTTTTGGTTTTCCGTCTTCAATTCCTCAAGTTCTGTGCTCTTGTTTAACAATTTATTTTTTTCGTCATCCAGATGACGCATCAATTTAGTAATTTCCACTTGCATCCTTGCTTTCTTTTCATCCCATGGGTTCCCATCACATTGATCATCCACATTATTTTGTGTCCCTGTCAAATCTAAACTGAAGCTAGGTGCGTCAAATCCATCACCCAACTCATCCAAACCAGCTACATGTGTTGCACCTTCACTGAATGCTTCATTGTTTACTTCAGTATTTGTATTCATATTTTCATTCATAACTGTATCTTCAACGGGTGCTGCAGGTTTGTTATTGTTGTTGCCTTCAGAAACACTCTTTGTTCCATTTGTAAGGTTGTCAGCAACCCTTATTGGAATTTCATACAAGTCCTCATTCAGTGAATGGGTTGACTTGTTGTTGCACCAACCAAATATCCTGTTCCATCTCCATTGCACTGCCCTTGTTGACTTGTTGTTGCACCTCCCAAATTTGTAGTGCTTTTATTCCTATAACTTTGAAGCAAAGCAATTTCAGCAGTGCTTAATTCAAGAGGCTCATCACCTAAAATCACAATGTAGTAAAGGAAATAAAGTTTTGGTAAATAATGATATTATTATTTTATACTGGTAAATAATTTCCCAAAAAGATAAGTAATACTTACACTTAGGGGTGGCAAAATGAGCCCGGCCCGATGGGCCGGCCCAGTTGGCCCGTCTTTCAGGCCAGGCTGGGCCTAAAAATAAGCGGCCCGAAATGAACCGGGCCTATTTGGCCCGGCCCAGTAGGCCCGCCGGGCCAACCGGGCTTGGCCCGAAAAAAATATTGGCCCGATTTTTTTTTTTAATTATGATGTTGCAATGCAAGTACCAAACCAAAAGGCTCAAAACAAAAAAATACCCAAACCCTAAATTCCTAATTATAATTTCTAACTTTTTTTTAGTTTAATTCTATTAATGTTTGATTTTTAACCAAAATGAATTGAGTTTCAATAAAGTAATATTTATTAATTAGAATTTTCCAAAATGAGTTTAGTTCCCCTGTTTGTTTTCAGGTTCTAAACGTGTGTGTGTTTTCATTTTTCAAGTTCATTAATAATATATATAATTAGAATCTTATTGATTAGTTTCATTAATTATATATATATATATATATATATATATATATTCTTTGAGTGTGTGTTTCCTTATGTTTAAATTAATATTAAAAATATTTTGGGATTATAATTTAGTGTCTATCAAAATATCTTTATTATTTTTACATGCTAAAAATAATAAATATAAATAATATATTTCAAATTTAATTATTAAGTAATGGGTCATTTTGGCCCGGTGGCCCACATAGGGCCAGGCTGGGCCGATAAAATGTAGGCCCGATTGGTACCGGCCCCGGCCCGTAAAATACCAACAGCCCGGTGGGCCAGTACCGGCTCGGCCCATTTGCCACCCCTACTTACACTATCATTTCTTAATCGAAGAAGGTCCATTTTCCTCAATGTGTTGCTTAACAATTTCAAATCCCATCTCAAAAAACGTGGGAAAGATTCAGTGTTGTATGGCCCAACTAAACAAGTGTGCTCACATAACCAGTACTGCATAAAAACCATTCAGGGGAAAAAAAGAATAATTAGTTGACAGTTATATAATTTAAAGTCACTAGCAGTATTAAAATACTAGTAACTTTCATACTTACTGGCAACAGCATTGCACACCCCCCAATGACTAGGTTGTTGCATGAACGTATTTGTGATAGTAGGTAATCTGAAATGTACTTGCTCCAATCATACTCACATATCCTAGTTAAATCTTCTAAGTACACTGTTAGGTGGAAAGACATGGATCCATTTTGTCCTGGTGCCAACAAGGAAGCTAGCAGATAGCAGTGTGTCAAACGTACAACATCTTCAACACTTAATTCGTCAGCTAAATCAACAGTAGCCCTTAATTTCTCATATATAAAGTGTTTGTACAAAAAAAATTGACACTTTCTTCCCTTCATCTCTGTAGAAAAACAACGATCAATCCAAGGGGGCAATTCATACTCTTTTTTTGTAATTGGGATTGATATTGATCCTCCATTTATTCCAAAAACTACTGTTACATCAAGGTTTTTTACTCGAACTTCTTGTCCACCAATAATGAAACACTCTTTATAAACATCAAAAGTCCGTAATATTTATTGAATATCACCTTCTGCCTTGTTACACTTGCTTTTCCAAACCTCATGATCATTTGTAATCAGTGTATTTATAAGCAACCAGAATGGACTCAACCTCAAACGCTTAATATGTACAGCTTTGAACCCAATTGTTTTTAACTCCTTCATTGAACTCTTGAGATTGCTCCTATAATATGTTGTGTTTGACTTAACTTCAACATGCACTGCAGAGGCATCAATGTTATCATGACTATGTGTTGAAAAAGAAATCTGGGAAACATAATCAATAATATGTAGAAACATCATACCAAATGGATTTCGTGGTTTCATGCCTTGGTTATATCCAAGGCTACATCCCTTTCCTTTGTTGGTACAATTATGACTCATATCCTTGCTATTTTCTGCAATCAAATCTCAACTTATTATTTGATAAATATGAAAGGATTGTGGTCTGCATGTTTGAAACCTAAAAAACAACGATCTACCTTCAGAAATGTTATCTGAGTCACACCTCCTTTTCTTTCTACTCTTACAAAATTGATGTTGACATGGCTCATTATTCTTTGTTATAGTTAGAGTACAAATTATTATTTAATAACCAACACTGTGATCTTCCATTACACAATCTATTAAACAATCTCTACATTTGCCTTCAGAGTTTGACATACATTCATCCATTTTGCATTTCCTATGCTTTTTATGCTTGTGCGCAGAACTTTCGTTTGAATCTGTATAAACACAAATAAAATGATCTTAATAATCATAATATTAACTGTTAATGACATGGTTGTAGGCCAATCTAACACATAGTTTGTTTTTACACCAAAATCTTATGTGTATTAGAATATGCCAATCTGACACATCTTATGTCCCTTTCAGAATATTAAGAACATGGAAAAAAAACTAAGATTGTTACATATATATAAGCAGAATATACAGACTCAACATGTTCTAACTTGATTTTGAACTTATGTTCTGCTACTAGCGTGCGTTTCTCAAAATCTGTTTCAAACAACATCTGGCCCTTCTGAAATATGGTGTTTCAATATACACTTCATTCCTTTAAAAAATAAGATCTATAATATGTGTATATAACGAAACTATCATACTGAACATAAAAATCTAAAAATTATTTTTTAAATACCTATTAAAAAAGTTAATAAATATTTAACCTTTCTTTCGCAAGTCTCTGTCTTTACATTTAGATCCACTAGTATCCCCTCTCTTAGAGCACTTTCTTTGAGTCCTCTGAAGTTTTTCGTTCTCCCTGGCCATTGCCGCTCCTTACCTGTTAAGAAAGTTGTTGATATAACACGGCTTTGAAACCCTAATTATCCCTAAAAAAAGTGTATGAACATGAAGAAAAAATTCAAACGATCAAAATAATTTAAACATGCAACAATTCAAAATAAACTACCCAACCTCATGTTCCAATATTTCCCAACACATAAAATAAACAACTGCAAGTGCACGATGTCAATCATAGGATGGTAAATACGAGTCGATCTCACGAGGAAGGGTTAGTGTAAAAGTGCAATCAATTGGTTTTGTTCTTTCTAGAAAAATCACTTAATTAAAGGTGTTCAAAACTTAAGCTATTCCTAGATTACCTACTAAATTGTCACTAGCAAGAAAATAGAAATAGCAACCGAATAAATGATCAAATTAAGTTTCATGCAATCCTAATCACGAAAATAGACAAATAAAAATCAATAAAAGAAAAATAGGTTTCAAGACATTTGCAATATCTAGAAATCCATTTATGGTTAAAGACTCATTCAAATGGCATTGTGTGTTTGTTCCTATAGGGATGATCACTTAAGAAGAATTAATTAATTTTTCAATCTAATTAATCCAAAGGAAACAACAACAAGTTTGTATCTCTACCTCACAAGTTATTGCAACCCAAAATAGCACATAAGATCATTAATTCCCTCCAATAAATTAATCCTTCTCAAGCTCATAATAAATTGGTTTATGCACTCATGTTCTATTAGTCAATCCAATTTCTCAATCTAAATCAACTAACAACAATTAACATATTATCATTTGCAACTAACAACATGCTTACAAATTAATATTGAGCACATAAAATAGGAATAGTCACACAAATACCAAATAAACAAGAAATTAACTCATAAACTTCAATCTAAAGTGTTCTAGCCAACAATCATGTTCTCAACAACTACAAAATTTAATTAAGTAAACTAAAAATAAAAGAAAGAGAAAAGAAAAGCTTAGTCTCTTGTAAATGATGGTGGATCAAAATTCAAGCTCAAAGCAATCTTCCATGCTCCAAAATGATGAGAAATGATGAAATAAGGTGAAAATACCTTCAAATGTGTGTGAGTGTGTGTGATTTTCGGCTGCTACCGTGTTCTCCTCAAAATTCTGAAATTTAGTATTTATACACTTTGGAATTATGGCAAAAAAACCAAGAAATAAAAATACCAAAATCCCCCCTAATTTCTAAACTTCACAAAACTGCCCAGCTATTCATTTTTCCTTTCCCATGAGAAGAAAATGTTCTCTCATTCAACACTTTTTCCTTTCCAATTGCCCCAAATGGCTGAAATGGGCAGAAGCAAATGTTGTGTTAGGCGTGGCCACGCCTAACAACAAAACATCTCTTTTCTGTTACTCAATAATTAAAAACACGTTTTTACCTTTTCTCAACAACTCTTCAAGTGGGTAGCAACTTATTCCTTCAGCTCTTTCTTCCGTGAACATGACAAAGGTGAGCGAGGCTTGAATTCGGCGAGCTTCTCTGGTGGCTGCTCTCTCGAATTCCGGCGGCGTTTTGTAGATTCCAGTAACATGGCGATGTAAAAACAGGGGCGCCGGCGACGGAGGAGGGAGTTGAGCGTCGGCCATTTTCAATTCCGGTTGTGGCTTGGAGCTGTGAGAACAGGGCGACGTGTGGAGGTATTCTTCTCGGATTCCGGCGATTATCCGGCAACGTGGTAGTGGGAACAGAGGCTCCGGCGCGAGTGGTGAGCGGCTGCTGTGTGCGAGCTTCAATTTCTTCGGAGGCCGCTTGGGTGAATTAGGCATGCTGTTTTTGGCTTTCTCTCTCGGACTCCGGCAAGAGGTTTGAATTTCCGGTAAAAATGGTATGGAGTGGTGTAATGGGTGGTACTCCTTCCGTCCCGTAGGAATTTAAACCCTAATATATTTTTTAAGAAAAATTGTTTTATATATAAAATAGTGACATATGGGTAAATATGTGTAAAGGTTTGTGAGTGTTTATGTAAATCAATATTTCATTTTTTTGATAATGTGCAAATTTATATGGAACATCCCAATAAAAAAAGTGTGTAAATTTCTGCGGGACAAAAGGAATAGTTGAGTGTTGTGAGGATATGGTGAAGCCACGTTCTCTTCAAATCTGGTCAACAAAGAACAAAAAGATATAATGACACTCATTTCAATTATGCATGTGGGCCCCATATTAAAATAGTGCTTGCTTCCTTCACATGAATTTCTCTTCATATTTGGAATTAGAATCCATACTAGGGGTGGAGCAAATACCGAAAATACCGGTATACCGTATTTACCATACCGAAAAATATCGAATTTATCAAAAATTTCGGTATACCAAAAATTTCGGTACGGTATGGTACCATACCGATATTTTCGATACGGTATCGGTATAGAATTTTAAAATTTTCGGTATATCGGTATATACCGAAATACCGAAATATTTTCGGTATAAACCGGTATACCGAAATATTCCGGTATACCGATTATTTTCGGTATACCGAAAATATTTCGGTATCTCGGTATACCGGTATATACCATTTTGGTAATTTAATATTAAAATTTAATATTAAATTTAATTTAATTTAATTAAAATTATACTTAATTTATTTCGGTATGGACCGGTATGGCGGTATATACTGGTATGGGAGGTATACCGACACAGTCGGTATTTCGGTATGGACCGGTATTTCGGTATAGATCGGTATATATCGAAATATCGGTACGGTACGGTATACCGAAATTTTCGGTACGGTATGCGGTATGCATTTTTGGTGTACCAAAATTTCGGTATACCGAAATCCGGTATACCGAAATCCGGTATACCGAAAATTTCGGTACAGTATTGGTATGCAAAAATGCATACCGAAAATTTCGGTACGGTATACGGTATGGACGATACGGTACGGTATGCCACCCCTAATCCATACAGCACAACTCTTCAAACATATTAATTGGAAAATGCATGCTTTCTGGGCTTCTTTTGTTTTTTTACTTGGGCCGAAAGAAATCAAATATTCTGGCCACAATTAAATTTCAAGAAATGAACCCATTTCCCTACACAAAATAATAATATCCATATTTTTCTCATTTTAACCACAATTAACCACAAATGAGTAAATAAAGCATGAAATCCCAATTAAAATATACAATAAAAGCACATTAAAATAATGCAATTTTCACCCGAATCACCTCAATGATTATTGAACACCTATGCTTTTGAATTGTTCAACCGGTGGCTTAAACTTGACCAAATTTCGTAACCAAGCAGTTAGTAAGTATAAGTTTTGTTGTAGAATAAAAAGAACAAAATTGCGGGGAGGAGTGTATACTGAATATTAGAGCTCTTTACCTCTCTGCACAAATTTGATTGACGTGAGTAGGAAGGAAAAAAAGTCAGTCGAGTTACCCAGACTTTCCATTATGTAGGGGTATTACCGGTATTGAACTTACCTTTTGTACTGAGCAGGAAACAAAATTTTGTCAACGTCCCCACAGCAAAACGCTTTACTATATTGTACCCAACAGTCACTGACCCGCTTTCAAAATAAATAATATCTCTCAACTAACTTGCAACATGACTACCAACCACATGGCCATTAACATCCACGATAATTCTCATTAATAATAATTAATTAATTATCACATATTCAACATGGCCACTAACATAAGTCATTTACAAATTCAACGTACGAAGCGCCATTCTTGTTGTCGCTCATGTTTATATTGCAAACTCATCCAAATCAACACAATGATAATTAATTTTTAAAATTCAATATTTAAAAAAAGACCATGGTTATATATATATATATATATATATATATATATACACGAATTACTGCATATATAAAATAATTATAAATATATAAAATGCAACTTTTAATACATTAATTTTATGAAAAATAAATTCAAACTATTGAATGATAAATCAGATTATGTACGCCGGCTCTACACAATACAAAACAAAATAAGAAAATAAAGGCATGCTTTCTCTTTGATTCTATATTCGAAAAAGAAGGGAAAAAAAGTTCTTCTTCCATCAAATTCGTTCATGCATATAAAAAAAAAAAAAACTTTTCTTTGAACAACATGTGACACGAATATATTTTTCCTTTTCTTTAAAAAAAAATTTAGTGAATTGATTTCAGTTAATATATTTATGATCTATTATACTTTGGTACACGCTTCCCAAAACAATGATTGAACCCAACTGATTGTGTGAGTTTTGGTCACTTCCAGTCGTTTCTAATAACGACTGGGCACGATCCTCGATACCACCTCTCGTATTCCTAATAACGACTGGGCACAATCCTCGACACCACCTCTTAAGTCAATGATGGCAGGCTTTCCACGTCACCAGTCGGTATCCCTGACACCGACTGGCTTTATAAACTCCTTCATTTCTACCCTATTTTCATAAACAAATTTTAAAAAATCCCTAATAAAATAAATTTACCCGGAAATCACAATATAAATAAAAGAACATAATTACCATGGAAATAAAAATATCTAAGAAAATGCACAAATTAAAAATTAAATAACTATTCCTACTAAAAAAAATAAAAATAACTATTGCTCCTCCTCCTCCTCTGGCGGCAAATTCTCTTCTTCCTCCGCCACCATGTCCTCCGCCTCCGCCACCGACAATCTATTCTCACTTCTTTTGAATTCCTTCCTCTTATCTATTCTCGTCTCACCTTTCCTTTTCATTTCGTCTTCCTCTTCGTCTTCAAACTCATATATGACGGGCCCACGTCTCGTTCGGGCCTGTTGGGTTAAATCCTCATATTTGTTCACATGTCTGCCGTAATTTCTGCCCCGTGAACGGCGCCTTTTGCGCCGGGAAGCTGCCATGATCACCGCCGTCACGCCGCCGCCTGTGTATGAAAAGCTGCGCCTGGAAGAGAATTTTAATGCCATGTGTGGTGGTTTGAGTGAGGTTGGGGGCACGTGCTTGTTGGGAATAGCCATGCAATTTTGCAGACCCGTTGTTATGGAAGCCATGCAATTTTGCAGACCAGTTGTTATGGAAGACATTATTGATGGGAGAGAGAGAGATGTGATATATATAATATATGTAATCAATTCTGACTTCTTCCCTTTAAAATAAAAATAAAAATTCTGACTTCTTCATGGTTTTGGAAGAAATTTGGTTTAACTTTTAATTTACCTAATTTATCGCAATTTTGTTAGGATCTACAATCAAATTTATTCTTAAATCTGAATATACAAAACCAGAAAGATATTGATTTATTTTATGGATCCATAAATTATACTCCAAATAAAAAGAAATATTCACGAATTCTAACCATGAGTTCGAATAAAATTGACCTTCCAAAAAAAAAAAAATATGCACCACGTAAAAAGTTTGGCTTAATTGTGAATTAAATTATGAACTTTTGTTTAATTTCAATTAAATTTAAAATTTTAAAATATGTCAAATAAATTTCTAATTTTAAGGGTAGGTCTCTTGTGAGCTCAAATTCACGTGAATTCATATAACTGCTATGTATACTCTCTATCACTGTTATCATATATACTCTCACTATTATAAAATTATACTTAATTTTTAACAAAGATAATGTATATGCATAACAATGATAGTAAATATATATAACAGTAATAGTGTATACACATGATAGTGATAATTGATAAATTAGTTCACTGTAAACTTGAGTTCATACAAGTTTTTGTCCAACTTTAAATATATTGATACATTAATATTCCGGGCAGCCCCCCCTGCTCAGATATTAACATGCAAACCCAAAAAAGAAAATTCTTTCATAAATTTCATCCTTACAATATTTAAATATTTACACAAAATGTCATTACTTTTTTACTTTTTGGACTCACATTACACTCAATCCAACTAACTTTTTTTACTTTATATATAATATTGTATCAAATTACTCCTCAAAATACTACTTTTTTTACTTTATTCCATTTTTTTCTTAATATACGTGATTCTCTCCCTTACTATGAGACGGAGAAAGTATATGATATCACGCGCTTTTGCAAGCTGCCGAACCATAACCTGGACCCTGCCGATCGTGCTCGCGTGACAGCTCGCACGAGCCTTCTGCTGCCGTTCCAGGGATTTGGCGCGCGATCGTCGTTGATGTGCTGCTGATCGAAGAGGGGTTCCTGCCGATCCCACTCCTTAGCTCGGGTCATGCTCAACTCTCCTCGTTTTCGTCATATCTTGAGTTCTAGGACTACGATTGACTCGATTCTTCTTTCGTTGCGACACTCCCTTCAAGCTCTTCATCTTGAAATAACAATTACTTCCATTGGCTTGACTCCAAAAATCCGGACTTTTCTCAATCTTGCTCGTTTCTTCCTTGTTTTGCTCGTTTCCACCTATAATCACAACTTTCTAGCCAAAAAGGGTTAAATGCACAAAGTATATCATTTTAGGGTCAAATATGAACATAAGCACATCAAAACCATATAGAAATGGATGCAAAAACATGCAATTATGACCCTAAACACACCCCCAAACTAGATTGTTGCTCGGCCTCGAGCAACGAAGCGATAATATAAGGGAATAATTGTATCAATGAAGCATCAAGCACAAGATCAATGCCATAGAATCATCACTCAATGTCTAGCAAATCTAAGATACAAGATCATCCAATCATCTATCAAGATCAAATTAATTAGCATAATGTCAAATCAATGAGTCATGATCCTCACAAGATAAGTGTTTAGCTCAACCCTCAAGTGTTTAGGCTCACTCATACATCACACCACATACACATACTACCATAAGCTTGGCTCAAGTCTACATTCTCCACCACTTGTAATGGCAAATCAATCACACGTCAATGAGGACTTTTAAAGGTTGTAGTGTTGGCTCTTTGGTAGAGAAGGAACATATGGGTAAAAGTGACTAAGTATGATTAGTAAAGCATAGAAGGAATCAACGTAGAGATCATTCACCTCTTCATGCAATTGTACACATGCTCTTCATGCTCTTTCAAAATCACACTTCAAAGAATCATTCTTCCCTTTTTGCAAAATTGTGAACTTACTCACAACACTAGAGTTAAACTTGACCATAATTTTTCAAAAAGTCAACCTTCTTCAATTTCTTGCAAGCACTTGCCTTTGAACCTTCTTTCTCAACAATCCATGCATTCATGAATATCTTTCAACCTTGGCCACCAATTTCTTCATCATATCACCAATCTTCCTTCCTTCTTTTCACTCTACTAATCATAAGGACAAGAGAGTTACAAAAAGGAAGGAAAATGGCTAAAGTGTGGCTAGCCAAATGAAAGGATAATAGGCACAAAATGGTAAACAATGGATAATAATATCATTGGTAGGCTCAATATAGATCAAAGAAAATGCCTCATATCATGTCATGTGAAATCATTATCTAGTGTAGCCTCAAATAAGACCAAAGTCAAGTTCTAGAGTATAATGCACATGTGTGGAACTCACTTAAAAGAATATCATCCGTTCAAAATTGAAACGGGCATATATGGCTTAAAACTCACGGGTTATGGGTGATCAAGTCTCATATCATATCAAGAATGCTTATATCAATGAAATTTCAAGACTCATGAAATCAAAAGTATCAAAGATAAGACAAGAATCAGGCAATAAATCCACTACACTAATCAAAACTTTCAACTCATCCACACAACAATAAGCATATCTCATGCCTTCACTACTCAAAGCAAGTAACAATACAGACAAAATAACAAGCAAAACAAGGCCTTATCAAAAGCATATGGTCCAAAACATCATAGAAGCACTAAAAATCAATATAAGAATAGCATTGCGAAGAAAATGACGAAACGATCACACCCCCCAAACTTTTTTGGACCATAGGTCTAAAAAGCTTGGCAAAGAAGTGGAGACAAGATTTAGCAATGCACAATAATAAAGCTCACAACATAATAGCATCATCAACAATAAGATCAAAGTCAATATAATCATCCATCACCAAGCAAATATCACAAGAATCAACAATTAAGCTCAAAATAGCAATCTACAAAAGAACAAACTAACATGAGGAAAAGGAAGCAAGTATCAAGCATAAGTAAGAAGGGAGAATAGAAAACATACCTATGGAGGGAGGTGAAGAGTTGAAATGTAGAGCATGAGTTCCAAGAATTTCCTCTCCTCTTCTCATGTGTGTTTTGGATGAGTGTGTGTGCAAAAATATGGTGTAAAATGTGTGTGTTTGTGTGTGGAATAAGGTGTACAACGGTGTAGGAAGAAAGTGTGGTCAAAACAAGAAAAATGGTCAAGATGACTCACCTTTAATGCTGCGCTCGGTCACGTGACCACCGCCGCTCGGACAGCCTAAGGCCACCGCTCGGACGGCTCCTGAGGGAGCGGGATTTTCGCCCTTGGCTGTAGCAAATAGCTCGGACACACTAAGGCCAGCGCTCGGACACCTTGAGCCAGCCGCTCGGTCAGAGCCTTTTTTCAACATTTCCAAATTTAATTTTTCTACACCACTTCAAACAATTTTTAAACACCACAAACATCATCAATCAATATCAAATAGCCCATATGAAGAATGATCATACCCGCCCCCCCAAAAAAAAAAAAAAAACTTTTTCGGATTGTCAATCCTAAAAGTTTGGAAAAGAATGATGAATATGGCATAGGCAAATCAATTAAAGCACAAATCCAAATGTAATCATGCACAACATTATCCAAAACCATTCCTACCACGTGTAAAAATCAAGATTGAAAATATCACAACTTACTTCCTAATCCAAAATCATGAAAACAAAACAAAAAAAATCTAACTAACAAAGGATACTAAAAGGATATAAGGGTGGGTTACCTCCCACCTAGCGCCTGGATTTAACGTCCCCTAGCCGGACGCACCAATGTTAGCTAAATGGCCAAGAATATTTGTCCTCCTCCCCATCTAACTTTAATCTCAAAACTTCATGATTAAGGAAACATGTAGGATTTCTACCCCACACCCCCAATTTCCTTAACACTTTAAGCTTATAAGCACATTTATTCTCCTCTTCTTTCCTCATCATTCCTATCCACCCCCTTTTCCGACTATCAAAAATATTTAAAAAAACTCTCAACTCAATCTTATTATCAACTATATCAAGAGGCAAGACGAAATCAATATAAACAATATTATCAACATAAGCAATAGTAGAAGAGTCCAAGGGTAAAGAAATGCTCAATTCACTTATAGGCTCCTCTTCCATTTTATCTTGAGGTTCGTCTTCGATCTTGTTCATGTCCATGAGTGGACATTCCTCTTCCTCTTTTTTGACGAGTTGAATGTCCTCTATCCTCTTCACCACAATTTGGTCCTTTTTATCATCCTCCCCTTCTTTTTCTCCTTCATCTTCTCCTTGATTCCTATCAAGTCTAACACAAGACACTACAGGAAATTCAAGAAATCGCGACGAAATTTTTTTTCACTGAAACATTATTTTTCGTCACAATTGATATTTTGTGACGAATTTTTTTGTGGCATAGATCGTCATTTAATGTGCGTGGTATTATGAAAAATGTGACTATTGGTCCCGAAATGAGTATAAATCAGTGTATGGGGGGGAATACACTGGTGTCAGAATTTCCCGAAAGTCTCAGGAAAATGCTCTTTCATAACCTAGTCAGGAAGATCCTGATGTGTTCTATAAACAGATAGTCCTCAGGGGCAGCAGGGACGGGTCAGTATTGAACCAGATAGGCTAGGTCAGAGTTGTGCTCTCAGAAGCTCAGTAGAGATAACCCACCTACTGATAGCTCGGAAGCAAGTCAGTTGGATAACTATCTCAGTAAGCTCAATTTAGTGCGGAATGTGAGCCCTTAAGTTTACTCGTTTTAGTTCTGAAAACTTATCAGTTTTGCTTAGTGAAAACGTGGTTAAGGCTGGTGCAGAGTTTACTGATCACGATGACAAGTCTGAGACAAGTCAGTCCTGATGGTTTTCAGAAACGATGCAAGGATGCTCAGTTTAATATGTATGACACTTATGATCCTGAACAACAAGTAAATCAGCACGCAAGGGTCTTTTTAACGTGGTTCGGAGATAACCAACTCCTACGTCCACGGCCTGATTGAACAGGAAGCTATCCTCAAAACCCTGGGATATGTACTTGGGTTTTACGTGCCAAGGGACACGAGTAGCCAACTTCATCTCTTAGGAACTGACCCCTGGGTGGTTTTACAAGTCCCAGTCCTTACAAACAAACAAACCAACTCACAAACTGAGGGGTTTGGTTTTACACTTTTTCCAACTATTTTGTATTGATCCCTCTAACAAATCAAAGCTAAGGATGAGATCAATACTCTAAGCAAATAATACAGAGGAGATTCCTACAACAACACTAGGGAAATTTATGTTTCAGAGTGTTGTTTCAAATCAACTTTGAGCGCTTGGAATCTTGAGAGTTTCTCTTTGAAATTTCCCGTTAGCGTTGAATGGGTGCAAGGCTCTCTATATTTATAAGGAGGTTTGAAATAGATCCGTTGGAATTGATCCGTTTCAAACCTTCCTATTTAGGGTAGGTGCAGAAGTTGGGTGTCCATGTCTGACATGGACCATACCTAGTATGGTAAAGTTTCTGACCCGCCTCCTGCACCTCTGAGAAGCATTAAATGTGTTTCAGTCTCCGTACATACGTGTCGCCTTCTTACTGGTCGTTAGTCCAACGACTAGTTTGTCGGCATTGACTTTACTGAACCTCGTACATTTATAACCCTGAGTTTCTTGTTCTTTACTCAGCAAAAATGTTTGTCTTATGTTGGAGACTCTGACATTCCTTTTGCTGCCTCAGACTTCCATTCACACGTGTAACATTTGGGTCTCAGGACTTATAAGTATCAGGTTAACTGATACTAGGCCCAAGTCAGGACTTATGAACATCAGAGGGACGTTTAGCCTGATCAAGGTTACACTGAGCTTTCACTGATGAAGACTTCTCTGAGCATGCTTAGTCTACTCAGTTCTGTCAGGGTCAGTGGTCTTCTTCAGGATGGCTTCTAGGCATCTTTAGGAGTCTTTCTAGGTTTTTCAGGTTGCAGCTTCAGGTTGACCATCTTCAGGATGTTCAACACCTTCAGGGTTGGAACAGCTTCAGATTTCAGACTTCAGGGACGTCTCCATCAGTCTTCACTCCTCAGTACGTTCCCCTTGAACTGAATACCTATGAATAGAAAATCTATTCTAACCTATCTAGTCCTAAGCCTATCATCCTGACGAACTATACTTAGGAAAATTCATCAAGGGGTTTTTGGGATCTAATCAAAACTCAGATTGTCCCAACAATTTCCCCCTTTTTGATGATGCCAAAACCCTTAGAAAAATCCTTCCATCTAAACAAATTTCTGACTTAGTCAGTATTCAGTTCAGGAACCCATATCAGGTCCTTAGTTCTATAAGATGGAAACAGGAAATGGTTAGTACAGTTCTTGATAAAGAGCAGAAAAGTAAATCAGGAGTCAACGAGATGTTGTCTCAGGAATATAAAATAGTTTCATTCATAGATATTCTAAGTACACAGTATCCTAAAATTATTACAAAACATTCCTGAAACACTAATCCTGATCTATCTTCTTCAGTCTTCATCATCCAACTTCAGAAGAGTCAGTCCATACTTGGCCAGGACCCTCAGCTTCACCTCATGGAATTGATCAGGATCCTCAGCAACACAGTTTGTCCGAGCCACCATGGCAATTTCAGATTGGATAGCATTTCGGTTGAGGTGATGATTAATTCCCATCATCGGCGGTATGTAGACTATGTTGTCAGGGGCTTTGATCTGGTATCCCGCTTGATCGGCGTATCTGACAATTTCTGTCCAAAGTTCAGGATGGTGAAGGTCCATCCATTCCATGAACATAACATTCTTATCATGTGTTGGTCCCAAAACGAGTACTATCATTGTATGGGGGGGGGAATACACTAATGTCAGATTCTTCTGAACGACTCAGAAAAATGCTCTTACACTCTCAGTTAGGATTTCCTGAATTACTCAGTATGCAGAAGGTCCACAGGGACAGCAGGGACAGTTCAGTAACGAGTCAGATAAGCTGAGTGTGAGTAATGTGCTCGGAAGCTCAGTAGAGATAACAAACCTACTGACTGCTTGGAAGCGAGTCAGTTGGACTACTATCTCAGTGAGCTAGAGTACGTGCGGAAAGTGAGCCCTTAGATTCTACTCGTTTTAGTTTCTGAAAGTATTTTCTCTGAATTGCTTAGTAAACTGGTGGTTAAGGCTGAGTGCACCGTATTAAGATTTAGGATGATTGATTCAGCCTTGAGGATAAAATAATGCAGAATGTTCAGTTTATTATGATAACAGTTATGATCCTGAACAAGTATGTAAATCAGCACATAGGGGACTTTTTAACGTGGTTCGGAGATAACCAACTCCTACGTCCACGGCCTGATTTAACAGGAAGCTATCCTCAAAACCCTGAGGATAGGTGCTTGGTTTTACGTGCCAAGGGACACGAGTAGCCAACTTTCTCTCTTAGGAACTGACCCCTGGGCATTTTACAAGTCCCAGTCCTTCTAACCAACCAATCTCACACCCTGAGTGGTTTGGTATTCTGGTTTCCAACTGAGATAGCTCTAGCAATACAACACAATGCTAAATATTAGAGCTATCGATTTAAGCAAATACAGAGTGAATCCTACTACAACACTAGGGAAATTTAATTGTAGAGTGTTGCTTATAGTATGCTTTGAGAGCTTGGATTCTTGAGAGTTTTCTCTTGGAAATTTCCCGTTAGTCTTGAATGGGTGCAAGGCTCTCCATATTTATAGGCAAAATTCAAAATAGATCCGTTGGAGGAGATCAAATCAAATCTTTCCTTTTTAGGGTAGTTGTAGGCTAGTAATACTGTTTGACCTAACCGCCATGCTTATTCTGGCAAGTTTGTCCCACTGCCTGCAACTTCTGAGACGCATTAAATGCTTCATTAAATGCTGCGCAGACTCCGTACATCCGTGTTGAAAGGTCATTTGCTCTCCGCTCTAACGGCTAGTTGACTTTCAGACATTTGTCCTTCTTCGTACATTCAATATTCTGAGTCTCTTGTTAATAACTCAGTCTGAATGTTTGTTTCATTGGAGTCTTACTGACATTCTCTTTGTCTCTTGTCCCATAGCATAAATAACCTTTTTGCTTTGGACTTACAAGGTTCAGGTGATCTGAACTAATGCCCGAGTCAGGTCTTATGTGTATTCAACACAGCCTGATAGATTATTCAGCCCAGTATGTGTAACCTTTTTGCTTTGGACTTACATGGTTCAGATAAACGGAACTAAGGCCTAAGTCACAGCCTGATAGATTACATTTACTCTTCACTGACTAAGTTCTGTCCTGAGTATGCTTAGTGTACTCAGTAGAAACATCAGCCAATGGTACTTCAGGATGGATCATCAGGCTTCGATCTTCAGCTTCAGACCCAGGCAATCTTCAGCAAGACTGACTGACTCCTTTAGGATGGATTATACTTCAGACTCCAGTAAATTGGGTCGACTCCAATATTCATCAGTCTTCAGCAAGTTCCTCCTGTACTGAATTTCTAACCTAACTATCCTGAACTATTTTATCCTGAACAGCTGTACTTAGGCATATTCATCAGGGGTTTGGGATCTAATCAAAATACTCAGATTGTCCCAACAATTTCCCCCTTTTTGATGATGCCAAAACCCTTAAGCAAATTCCTATTCATCTATACAATCAACTGACTTAGTCAGTGAGAACAACTCAGTACCACCTGACAGACTAGGTACTTAGTCTATAAGATGAAAACAAGGAATGGGTTAGTACAGTTCTTGATAAGGATTCAGAAAAGTAAATTCAGGAGTCAACAAGAAGTTGTACTCAGGAAAAATAAATAACTTCATTGATAGATATAAGAGTTACAATTATCCTGAAGCTATTACAATTCCTGAATCTCATACATCTCCAAGACTCGGTTCAGGACCTGCTTCATCCTGTTCCGATCACCAACAGCCCCGGCAGCGCGTCCTACTCTGACGACTTCTTCTGATATCGCTTTCCGGTCCAGTTGTTTGGAGTTCCTGAAGAGTGGAGGAGGATACTTAATGAATTCCGAAGGAGCAATCTCTACACCTTCAGTGTCAGCATGTCTGATTATTTCAGCCCAAAGACTAGGGTGCTCCTGTGCCATCCAGTGATGGAGTATGACGTCTTTTTCTTCAGATAGATCGTCCCATAACCCCACCACGTAGAATAGGTAGGCCCACCTATTCTGGATCGGAATCCATACCTCCAACATCTCTATTGGAATGAAGTCTTCCACAAACTGAAGTGGAGGAGGGCCTTGATCTGGACTGACCACCATTTTCCTCTGAGTCTTCATCCGAGATCCAGAAGTCACAGATTTCTTCTTCTGAACCTGCGAAGTCAGATACTCATTGGACTCTTTCAAGCGTTGGATCTGACTGAGGAGCGAAATCTCCTTCATCTTCGTTATCTTTTCTGCTTCAGTCATCACCTTTTTCTTCTGAGTGGTCAACCCAGGTTGCATTTATTCCTCCATCTCCTTATACAAAGGTTCCAAAGCAGGATCTTCAGAGGGCCTTAATCTCTTCGGATCTGAACCTTCAGCAGCTTCGATGGCAGATGCGGATCTAGTCCTCTTCCTTTCAGCAGCTTTCAGTTCAGGGGGGAAGATTTTCTTCTTAGCTTTACCAGTGGTAGCAATTTGCTTCTTCTCTTCTTCCCCCTTTTTGGCATCATCGCCATTAATTCGCTTGACAACCTCATTTACTGACTCTGCCAATAATGCGAACTGACTGTCCATCTCAGTCTGCTTAGCCTGAATATGCCCAATCTGCCCGGCCATCCCTCTCAGGCCAACACTTAACTTGTCGACGGCTGAATTGTGCTCAGCTTTTAGCCGTCCTTCAAAGTTCATCATCCGATTGTTCAGGGCAGATTCAATTTCCCTTTACTCTTGTTCAGACATCTCATTCAGCAGCTCCTCCTTCAGTTCAGCTCGAAGCTTAGCCAGCTTTTCATCAACCAGTTGATCAACTTTCTCAGACAATTGTTGATCAAGAAAAGTGGCAAGCTTATTCTCCTGCTGAGTTTGCACATTAGAGACCATTTGATTGCAGTTTTGAATGGCCCCCTTGGCTTGCTCATAGATAACAGTGAGGTCTACTGTGAGTCCAGTCCGAACTTCATCGAGAAGGTCTATTGCGGCATGCATATCAGTGGCCATTTCATTAAGGTCTTTATCCAGCCTTTTCATTTTCTTATTCAGAGTTTCAGAATTTGAATCAACCCTACTTGCTTTTCGCTCAACAAGATTTAACCTTCTGTGACAATTGGCAAGCGCTTGTGAGGAATTCTCAGTAAACATAGCTGCTGGGGTGATCCAGTTTCCTCCATCTCGGATAAGACCTGTTCGACCCTCTCCTGAAGCCTCCGCAGTCCCGGGTCTAAGGGGTGCATCATCAGCCGGTGCACTGACTCCTTCAGTGCCACCTTGCTGAATGTCTTCAGCAATCACAATCTCTTCCTTCTCATCTTCCTTCTCCTCCTCAACTCTTTCAGGCTCAGGCTCGGGGTAGATGCGTCTAACAGTTCTGATGAAGTCTACCATCTTGATCAGGTGATGTAAAGAATTCACGTTGAAGTGATCAAAGAGAGCAGCTTCAGTTTCAGCCATTTTCTCCCATCCTCTCGACTCCCCGAGCTGACTCAATTCAGGCCAAGTGGCATTCCTGATCATGGCGTAAGTACGAAGTTGCACAACTGCCTCCTTCTGGGCGTCTGAGAGATCAGGAAATCTCCTCTCCACCATATCCACAGCAGTTCCCCTTGCCACAATCTCGAAATCAGGTAATGTGTTCTCATCAGGCGCAGGGAATGGCCATGGGGCTACAGCCTGAACTGGTTCAGCAGCCTTCTGCTCAACTCCTCCTTCCTGAGCAGGTTCCTCCTGATCCTTCTCCAAACTCTGATAGGTTGAGGCGATGTTGAGAATCAGTTGATCAGGATCAGGGGATGCAACGTCCGAAATAGAAGTAATGGGAGCAATGTCAAGAGCGGCCTGAGCCGGTTCCTTCTCCGGAGTTGCATGCTGAACAGCTTCTGCAGCAACTCTCTCTTCCACGAGTTTCTTCTCTCGCTTTGCTGACCCTGAATAAAGAAATTTCAGTTTTTGTTGCTTGGGTTTAGAAGGCTTGGGTTTGTCCTCCGCTGGTTTCTGAATAGAAATCTCTGAAGATTTTCTCGCCTGAGCCTTGACTCCTCCAGTCGTGCTCGCCTGAGCCTTCTTCTTCAGAGTTTTCGGTCTCCTCTTTGTGCCAGCATCACCGGAGTAAGCCCTGAAGAGATCAATCTTCACTGGAATCTCGAGCGACTGAGCCTGATCAACGTCCCCGAGATCCAGGGTTTCCAAAATCAGTGAGATCTTGGTGCCAAAGTACATTTTGGCCTCGAACGTCGCCTGACCCTCCGGCGAATACTTGATTTTGCTGGTCTCAGCTACCAGCAATTGGAGGAAGTAATCCTCCCAGTGAAAATTGTGCACTGATGCGTCAGAGATTGCCATCATCGTATAAAGCTTCGGTCTGGAGATCTGCTCCAATCCTCCGGCAATCCCCATCACTCCCTGACTTGTCAGGTCGAAGAAGTGACGATTCTCAGTCCTCAGGACTGATTTGTTGAGACCCGACCTCAGGACGACATCTCCATCGCAGAGAGACTGGAGAAAATCCTTCTTGTTCCCAAACCCGTATTCAACCGGGCTTCGTCCAGAGCGGGGAAGATTAAAAACTTCCTTAATCTTCTCCCTGATGTTGAGAGTGACCCACCTCCTGGTTATTTCCTCTTCTCCATCCTTCCCCTTCACACAGGAAGACAATGGAATGCAAGTCTCCCACTCCTGGGAATCCTTGTTCTGCGCCATCTTGAGGTAGAAAGCAACAACAAGTCTGGGATGGAGTCTCTGGGGTTTTGCTGTGATAAACTGCAGAAGACCTGCATTTTCATATAATTCTCGCAAAGGCAAGATATCGGGGTGGTTAGAAGAAAAATCCCCAAAGGGCTCGTAGTGGATCTCATTCCTGAGATGGAAGACATTCCCAAAGAATGAGTCCACCGAAGGAGACGCCATGGATTAAGTTGGAGATTTTGAAGAAAATCGGGTTTCAGAGAAAATATATTAGGAAAAGATTTGGGTGCACAAAGGTTGCAATGACGAGCACTTACCTTATTTATACAAAATTTTAGTTTTAATCGGATGGCTCAGAAAATAATGACTTATGAGATTCAATGGTCAAGATTAAAAAGTGAAATGCATGGAGCCTTTTCGGTTTTCAAAAGTAATTGGTCAAACTTTATCGAAAACTGTTCCCGCCCACAGTGCATTAAATGCACATTAGAGCATGTCCGTATTTAATTCAAATAAATTGTATTAAATAATAACCGAATATAAAATGAATGGCTGGGATTAAATGACAAATTAAATTGATTTGACAATACAACAAACAGTATCAAGGATGATGCACGCAAGATCTGATGACTAGACATAAATCAGGAAACATACCAGTCAATCAGATTTTTATTCTGACTGATACCACAAGTGACCTATCAGGATGACAAGCCCTGAGTTCAGTGTTCTGAATCTTAGTCAGTCTATACTGATCATCCTTTTCATACTGAATGTTCCCCCTACAACCATTCACAATCTCTCTGAGATTCCTTCATCCTGAGTCCATATTAGACATTCCCCCTGACCTTGAGCATTCTGATCAGAGATTCAGATTGAATCTCTTAAGCCTGGGTCAAGGAGTCCTAATTCTACTGATAGCTCAACAAATCTGGTTTCAGGCAAAGCCTTAGTTAGTATGTCAGCTCTCTGCTTATCAGTAGGGACTCTCTCCATCCTGATGTCCTTCTTTTCAACATGATCTCTGATAAAGTGATGCCTGATGTCTACATGCTTACACCTTGTGTGTAAGACTGGGTCTTGGGATATGGCAATGGCACTATTATTGTCACAATAAATTGGGACTTCAGTGGCCTCAACTTGGTAGTCTCTCAGTTGCTGTTTCAGCCAAAGGATCTGAGAACAACAACTGCCTGCCGCCATATACTCAGCCTCAATAGTAGACGTTGCAACACTGGTTTGCTTCTTAGAAAACCAAGAGATCAGCTTACTCCCTAGAAACTGACATGTGCCTGTAGTTGATTTCCTATCAAGCCTACAGCCTCCATAATCTGCATCTGAATAGCCAGTCAGTTCTAGGTTGTCATCAGAGGGATACCAAAGTCCTAGATTTACTGTACCTCTCAGGTATTTCAGTATCTTTTTGGCACTCTCTAGATGACTTTTCTTTGGATCAGACTGATATCTTGCACAAACTCCAACTGCATAAGTGATGTCAGGACGACTAGCAGTCAGATACAATAAGGATCCTATCAGTGCCCAATATTCAGTCTGATTTACTGAGACTCCTTCTTTGTCAGGGTCCAGCTTCTCATTTGTGTTCATGGGAATACGTGAGACTTTGCTGGTCTGAACTCCGAATTTCTGAATCAAATCCTTCGCATATTTTGACTGATTTATGAAGATTCCGGAGTCAGTTTGCCTGACTTGGAGAACCAAAAAGAAATTCATTTCTCCCATCATTGACATCTCAAATTTCCCAGTCATCAGCTTGGAGAATTTCTCACAAAGCTTCAGATTAGGAGATCCAAAGATTATGTCATCCACATAAATCTGAACCAAGAGAATGTCCTCCCCTTCGGATATCTGGAAGAGGGTCCTGTCCACTGTTCCTTTTACGAACCCGTGGTCTATCAGGAATTGGGCTAATGTATCATACCAAGCTCTCAGAGCTTGCTTCAGGCCATAAAGAGCTTTCTTCAGGTGATATACCTTATTTCCAACTTCGAAACCTGGAGGTTGTTCCACATAGACCTCCTCGTTTAGTACACCATTTAGAAAAGCACTCTTTACATCCATCTGATACACTTTGAATTTCTTGAATGTTGCATATGCCAGAAACAACCTGATTGCTTCCAACCTTGCGACCGGAGCAAAGGTCTCATCATAGTCGATTCCTTCAGCCTGAGAGTAACCCTTTGCTACCAATCTGGACTTATTCCTAACCACAACATTCTTCTCATCCCTCTTGTTCTTAAAGACCCACTTGGTGCCAATGACATGATGACGCCTAGGTCTCTCAACTAACTCCCAAACCTGATTCCGCTCAAACTGATTGAGCTCATCCTGCATGGCTAGGATCCAGTTGGGATCAACAAGAGCTTCTTCTATGCTCTTAGGTTCCTGATCACTCAGGAAGCAGTAAAACATAGCGCTCTTACCAAAGGACAACCTAGTCTTGACCCCCTCATTGATATCACCAATGATATCAGCCAATGAGTGATCATCTAGCCACCGCGTCTTGCTGACGGGAGCACTGTGAGCTGCTGACATTCCCTCGCCTGATCATGAAACGTTAGTCTCGATAATAATAGGCAAAGAACAGGAACGAGCAAGAACAGGGGATACTGAGTCATTTCCTGAGGGTTGGCCAATATCAGACACATTGTTTCCCCCTACAGTGTTGGACTCAGTAACTGTCTCAGGTGCAGAAGCATCATCACCGACAGTACGTACCTCAGGTTGAGTCTGTACCTCCGTCTGAGACTCAACATACTCTGAGGCTGGGGCTAGCTGAGGGTTGGCCTGAGGTCCATCCTGATCATCATCATCCCATCCCTTGGGAGCACTGACAAGCTTGATCTTGAATTCAGGATTCTTCAGGCTCAGTCTCGTTATCCTCTTGATAACCCCCTCAGTGTCAGGATTCAGAACCTGTTTCCTATGCACTGATGCAGTCTCATCAAACACAACATGAGGTGTTTCCTCCACACAAAGGGTCCGACAGTTATACACCCTAAAGGCTTTACTGACTGAGGAGTATCCTAAGAAGACTCCCTCATCAGATTTGCTATCAAAGGCTTTCAGCTGGTCTTTCCCATTATTCAGGATGAAACACTTACACCCAAAGATATGGAAATAAGAGATGCGAGGCTTCCTCTTGTTCCAAGTTTCATAAGGTGTCTGAGCATGTTGTTTGTTCAGCATAGATCGGTTCTGAGTGTAGCAAGCAGTGTTGATTGCTTCCGCCCAGTACTTCTTAGGCAATCCTGACTCAGCCAACATGGTCCTGGCAGCTTCCTTCAGGGTACGATTTCTTCTTTCAGCTACCCCATTCTGCTGACGGGTCCTGGCTGCAGAAGTCTCATGAGCTATACCAAGGTTAGTACAAAAGTCAGTTATGATCGGATCCTGACTATGCTCTGACCCTGTTCAGTGCTCAATTGCTTAAGTAACTCTGGAAGCTTGACATGAGTCTCTTTTTTGTTCAGCAAGAAAATAACCCATATATACTTGGAATTATCATCAACAACAACAAGGGTATATTTCCTACCATTTATGCTGACAGGAGTAACTGGACCAAAGAGATCCATGTGCAGAAGCTGAAGCACTCTGTCAGTTGAGAAGGCTTCTTTGAATGAAGCTTTGGTTTGCTTGCCTTCATTGGGTAGACCATCTACAAGTGAGAGTCTAGAAATTTTGTTAATAATCTTGAAGTTTAAGTGACTCAGGCGTTTATACCAAAGCCAACTGAGCTCAGAGGAGCTCTTAGCAACCAAACAAGTTTCAGGAGGACTGCTCTTGAAATCAGCAAAATATACATTGCCCCTCCTGATACCTGTAATCAGAACCTGTAGTGTAGATTTGTCCTTCACAAGACACATGTTAGATGTAAATTCTACACTAAATCCTCGGTCACAAAACTGACTGACCGAGAGTAAGTTATGTCTCAGTCCCTCAACATATGATACATTCAGTATACGGACAGAGCCAATAACAAGAGTTCCGAATCCTTTGGTGAAACCCTTAGAGTTATCACCAAAGGTTACCTGCGGGCCTTCTTGAGCTACATAATCCTGAAGGAGATCACGAATTCCGGTCATGTGCCTGGAGCATTGTTCGGTGATTAGCGTGGTAAGCTTGACCAAGTTTTAATATATCGAACCCAAAGGAGACGAGGATTTGAATGATAATTCGTTGTTTCGATTGGCTAGCTAACAAAGCAATAAAAGGCAAGGGTATCTATCGTCTACTAATTTCCAAAAGAGCAAACTACCTATCACCTTGTGTTCGCAAAGTGAGCAAATGTGAGAAAATGTGCTAGTGTACTATCCTATGTTTCGTGAGTGAAGTATCACTTTATCATTCAATGAGATTATGTATAATCAATGGACAAGCCTCTGTAACATGCAAAATAGTTTCCCTAATACATATTAAAGTCTCTAATTGTTCATCTAATTCACTAAAGATAATTCTCACTATCTTAGGAATTTCATCAAACACTTGATATGCATTGGCCTTAATACAAGAAAATTTAGGAAATAAGCTCTACTTTCGCAAGAGACTAACTCCCTAATGGCCCTCTTATCATCTACACATGCAAGCATTCATACAAACCTTCCAATTAGAGAATTGATCATACAACAATTCAAATCATTCAAAAGATCAACATATCACTTCACTACTCCATAGGCATCATACACTAACACATAAAGAAATTAGCTCATGGCTAACTGAGTAAACTTAAGAACACTTATGCTAGGAACATTCATCATTGAGAAAGAAATGTAAAGAAATTTACCTATTACAATGACAATTGGAAAGATACAATTTACCTCTAAAATGCTAAATTGAAATTCGACAAATTAAATTGAAATTCGATCGGTGAGAATGTAGCCTACAACCAGACGAGCATGCAGGAATAAACGGATCGATGATCACTACGGTAGATCAAAAGTTATCTAAGAATTTGTGAGAAGAACTATTAAGAAACCTCCAAGTAACTACCTCACTCTCTCTCTAATCTAAGAAATGTATCTTGGATTATGACTTGGCTCCCTTGAGAATCTGATCTTAAGAGTATTTATAGTGCCCACAATGCTTGGTCCAATATGCCCCTCATTAAACTCGCGAAAAGACGAAACTGCCCTTCGAAAATGGAACAACCGAGCCAACGCACGATCTCCAGCAGGTGACCGCACAAACCAAGCTCGTGTAAGTGTTCGTGCGGCTCGTCATCGCCCGAACCAGAAGTTCAGTGCACGAACGTGGCCCATGGTCGCACGAGTCTGGCCTGTGGTCGCTCGAACCCGGCTTCGACTTGTGCGATCGATCCTTGACTTCTCGTTTTCTTCATATCTTGAGTTCTAGAGCTCCGATTGACTTGATTCTTTTTTCATTGCGACCCTCTCTTTGAACTCTTCGACATGGTATCACATTTGTCTTCATTGGATCAATTCACATTTTCTGAACTTTTACGAACTTGCTCGTCTCTTCCTCATTTTGCTCGTTTTCACCTATAATCACAACTTTCTAGCCAAAAAGGGTTAATAGCACAATTTATACCATATTAGGTTACAAAAACATGCAATTATGACTCTAATCACACCCCCAAACTAGATTGTTGCTCGTCCTCGAGCAACGAAGCGATAAGATAGGGGAATAATTGTATCGATGAAGCATCAAGCACAAGATCAAATGCCATAGAATCATAGCTCAATATCAAACAAGTCTAAAATGCAATTTCATCAAATCAACAATCAAAATCGAATCAATGAACAAATTGTCAACTCAACAAGTCATGATCCTCACATAGAAGTGTATAGCTCATCTCTCAAGTGTTTGAGGTTCTCTCAATCTTCACACAATGATACAAATACTACCATAAGCTTGGCTCAAGTCTCAAATTCTCCACCACTTAGAATGACAAATCATTCCCAAATCATTGAGGACTTTCATAAGGTTGTAATGTTGGCTCTTTGGTAGGGAAGGATAGATATGGATTAGAGTGACTAAGTATGATTAGTAAAGCATAGAAGGAATCAAATAATAATCATTCATATCTTCATGCAATTGTGCACATTCTTCATGCTCTTCAAAATCACACTTCAAGATCATTCTTCCTTTCTTTGCAATTTTTAGCCATACTCACAACAAAGGTCAACTTGACCATATTTTCTACAAAAGTCAACTTTTTCTCATTCTTTGCTAGCACTTGCCTTTTTTTCAAAAATTTCAATCCATGCATAAAATTCTTCATATCTTCCACTTTAGGCCACCATGTTCTTCATCATATCATCAATCTTCCTTCCTTCTTTTCACTCTACTAATCATAGGGACAAGAGAGTTCCAAAAAGAAAGGAAAATGGCTTAAAGTGTGGTTAGCTAAAGGAAAGGTCTAAAGGCACAAAATGGTGAGCAATGGATAATAATATCAAGGTAGGCTCATAGGGCAAAGTAGCTCAATGTAGATCAAAGATGGCCTCAAATCATATTATGTGAATTCAATGTCGAATGTAGTTTTAAACAAGACTAAAGCCAAGTTCTAGAGTAAAATGTACATGTGTGGACTCACATCAAGAAAAATGTCATCCGTTCGAGATTGAAACAGGCATAAATGGCTCAAAACCTCACGGTATAATGTGATCATGACTCATCTCATATCAAATTTGCTCATATCATCAAAATCTCAAGTATCATCAAATCCATAGCACAAAAGACAAGATAAGAATCAAGTCATAACTCTACTACATCCAACATGAAATTTCAACTCATCCACACAACCATAAACATATCTCATGCCACACTACTCAAAGCTTAGCAACAATTTGGCCAAAAATAACAAGCAAAACAACCTAATCATAAGCATATGGTCAAAACATCATACAAGCACTCAAAATCATCCTAAATATAGCATTGCGAAGAGAATGGCAAAACGATCACACCCCCCAAACTTTTTTGGACCATAAGTCTAAAAAGTTTGGCAAAGAGGTGAAGACAATATCAAGCAATGCATACGAATTAAGCACAATCAATAAAAGCATCAACAATTGCTCAAAATTAAACTAGAATAAAGAAATCCCCAAACTAAGCTCAAGAACTCTAAAAATTAAATTTCTCATTCTAGACAATGCTACCATGGAATTTCAATAAAATTGCAAGAAATAGAATGAAGAGAGTTAAAAGAACATACCTTTGGAAGGAATTGATTAGAAAAATTATAGAAATTGAGATATGGAAATGTTCTCCAACTTTCTCCTTCTTGGTGTTGAGAGAATATGGAGTGCAAGAGTGAAGTGTGTGTTTGTGTGTGGAATAAGTGGGCAATGAAAACAATGAGTAAGTGGACAAACCTAGGGAAGTGTGGTCAAAGTTGGACCAAAAATTGGTCAAATTCGGATTCACAAGGTGCCACACGATCCAAACCTAAGGCCACACGAACCGGGATCATGCGAGAGTTCGTGTGGACCGTCGTCACTCGAGCCAGCAAGCTTGTCGCACGAACCGGACTCGTGCGAGCGTTCGTGCAAACCACTCTCGCCCGAACCAGTGAACCGTCGCACGAACTGAGCTTCTGGGTGCACGAATCAATGCTTATGGGTGCACGAACCAAAACCCTTTTTGCACCACTTCGATTTTTCATCTCTTTTCACCTTTTTCAAGCCATTTTCTTCCATTTTCCTACAACACAACTTAAAACTCCACATGTAACATAAATGGTCATTGAACATCTTCAAATTAATCATGAAAATGAGCAATTAATCGAAAAATTAATCACGAATCACACCCCCCAAACTTTTTCGGATAAAAAATCCTAATAAAGTTTGGAAAGAGTGATTAATCAAGAAACTCAAGTTCAATAAACCATGCACAATCCATATCAATTCCCACAACAAGTATATCTCAAAACCTTAAACAAAATATGCTCCTCAAATCTATTCTTGCACAAAATAGCACAAAATCCAAAAAGAGCAATCAAAACACAAAATCATGAGCTAAAAATGGCATTCATGCTTCTACCCCTAAAATCAAAAAGCAAAACTAATCAACACAAACAATAAAGGATACTAAAAGGATATAAGGGTGGGCTGCCTCCCACCTAGCGCTTGGATTTAACGTCCCCTAGCCGGACGCACCAATGTTAGCTAAATGGCCAAGGATATTTGGCCTCCTCACCATCAAACATAAATCTCAAAGCATAATGATCAAGGAAACAAGT
>JAPKLY010001420.1:0-45700 GCA_026898435.1 Prunella vulgaris | reverse complement strand
TCTCCTTCCAGATCTGAAAAAACGTCTTGAGATCCATAAAAAAAAAATGAGTATACTGATTTGGACGAGAGAAAACATTTATAAAGTGAGGGGAGAGAAGGTTTGTTGCGAGGTGGACACTAAGTTGAGGATCACAGCGGTTTAAAATCGCTTTAAGATGATAGCGTTTGTGAACCGCTTTGCCCTTATAGCGGTTCTTCACCGCTTTGAAGTCTTATAGCGGTTCCAAACCGCATTCTAATGATTTTTTTTTTAATTTTTTTTACCGAAGCAGTTTTGAACCGCTATCTAGGCATTATATATATATATTTTTATATGGTTAGAAAGCTCATTTGTAATTGAGCTCTGCAAGTGATAACTTAGAGAGCTCATTAACCTCTAAGTAAAGCTATCCAAGCTCAATATTGTAGTAGTGAAAATACACTTTTAACCGTAAATTCTCTCTCAAATACCGTCCAATACTTACATCCATAGAATCTTCTGTCCGGATTCATTTTTGAATATGATGTACAAACCGCGCAACGAAACACAATGACACTTAATATTGCGCTTGAAACTCGTTGATTCATACGAGTTTCTTGAAGACATCTCTCTTTCTTTCCGTACAGTGAGTATGCGCTCAAAAGAATTTAGGCTTTTGGATGTTTTGATTTGGGGATCTTTTTTCCTTTTTATTCCTAATTCTCTCAAGCCCCCATGCCTAGATTTGATTGACTAGGGTTTTGATTTGGGAGAGAATTTACTGTATTTTATCTATCAAGACCTAATTCCCTCTAAATACACTCACGTCAATATTTTGCTTAAAAAACTAGAAAAAAATTGATATACGTGTGTATACCGGTTGTGTGACTGGTTATAGGCAGTTGGAGGACGAAAACCATATTTTTTGGTAAATTAAAGGACGAAAACAAAAATTCAAAACTTAAAAGGACGAAAACTATAATTTTTGGTAAGTTAAAGGACGAAAACAAAAATTTTAAATTTAAGAGGACGAAAATCATAGTCAATGAAATTTATAGGACAAAAATGTATAGGACAAAGAAGAAGAAGAAGAGGTAGAAGAAGAGAACGTTGAGGAGAAGAAGATAGAGAAAGAGAAGAGCACACCTCCACCTCCTCAAGACAAGGGAAAACAAGACATTCCACTCCCATTCCCACAAAGGCTCAAGAAGCAAAGCTTGGATGCAAAATTTATCAAGTTCTTAGAGATATTCAAGAAGATTCACATCAACATCCCATTTGCGGAAGCTTTGGAACAATGCCTCACTATGCAAAATTCTTGAAAGACATCATGTCTAACAAAAGGAAGATGACGAGTTATGAGACCGTAAATCTCACCGAAGAGTGTAGTGCAATCCTTCAAGCTAAGCTTCCAACAAAGCTCAAGGATCCCGGTTCTTTCACACTTCCTTGTACAATTGGAAAAGGGGGAGACTATCGGGCATTGTGTGATCTCGGAGCGAGTATCAATCTCATGCCTCTCTTCATCTTCAAAAGACTTGGCTTGGGAGAGTTGAAGCCCACCAATATCAACCTCCAACTAGCGGATCGATCCATAACTTACCCTAGAGGGGTGATAGAAGACGTGCTAGTTAAGGTTGATAAGTTCATCATTCCAGTGGACTTCGTGGTTCTTGATATGGAGGAAGACAAGTCGATTCCTTTGATTTTGGAAGACCATTCTTGGCCACCGGTGGAGCTATGATCAACGTAAGGAATGGAGAGCTCGAGCTCAATATCAATGGTGAGAAGGTATCCTTCAATATCTATAGAGCCTTGAAATTTCATGATGATGAAGATGATGAGTATGAGTATCCCAAGAAAGAGCAAATTGATAAGAATATCAAAGTTGAGGCAAGCTATAGAGGAAAAATCATCCAAGCTTGAGTCTAAGGGCTTAGAGATAAGCAAGAGAACCAAGTTTGGGGGAGTTTTTCTTAAAAACTCCCCCAAATCAAGTGAAGTGCCTTATTCAAGTGAAGGGATGGACAAGACGTCAAGATCTTTTTATAAGATTGAAGCACCAGATGGAGTGTTTAATGGTTGCTTCCATGGATTCAAGAAAGGAGGAGGATCCAAGAAGTATCAAAGCAAAGGGAAGGATGGCATTACTTGAAAGCTCAACTTAAAGGGAGTTCGTCCGGCATAGGACTTTAAAAATAGCGCTACTTGGGAGGCAACCCAAGATTTTACTTGCTTTCGTTTATTGCTTTCTAGTTAGTTTTTGTTGATTGCTTCTTTTGTAGGTTGTTGGTTAGAAATTTTTGGAGCTCAAAGGAAAATTTGGACCATAAGAGAAGAAGAATGGAATGATCGATAAAGAGTGTGAAGTGTTGAGGCCGATGAAGATGCTTGGATGTGCAAGGAGAACGGTAGCCCCAAACTTAGAATTGTCGCCTATGGCAACATTCTAAGTTTGGGGGGGTTTTATTTATTTTTTATTTTTTTTGGATGTGGAAGGTGTTTGCTATTGTTGGCTTGTGGTGGTGCCTCATTCTATTGATCGTCACATTTGTCGCACCGGCGGACGCACCCGTGGTGTTATTATTTTGCATTGTATTGTGAGTGTGGTTGATTTTGTGGTTGGGTTGACCTTGAGGATATTTTACTCTTGAATGTTGATTGGAAAATTTGATGAGTTGATGAGGTATTTGATTGCATGATTAGAATTAGGGTGGATTTTTGTGAAGGATGTTGAACTTGATCATAGAGAAATGCTTGATTTGTGACAAATTTGAAAGCCCGTGAGCTTTGAGCCTTTATTGATAGACTTTCATCTTTGAAATCTAATGTATATTTCTTGCTTGAGTGTGAAGTCATTTGTGGCATAATTCCTAGAACTTGCTTAGGTTCTTGTTGAGATTACTAAATGTGCATGAGCTTTAAAAAATGATTGAGGCAATTCTTTCTTATTGCAAGCTACTTAGCCAAAATTACCCTTTCCCTTGGTATGGATTCCTTGATAGCCACTTTGAGCCTTTAAGCCTTATCTTTTTGTGAGCCTAAATGAAACTTAGCCTTTTTCTCTTTAGCCTTTGTCCTAAATTGGATCAAATTTTTGAGTTGTTTGAAGAAAAAAAGAAAAGTGTGTTGTAATTGTGGAAAGGAAATGCAATTGATGGTATACATGTGGAATATGGGTGTATGTTGAGTTTTGAATAGAAAAAAAAGAGCATGCAAGAAAAAAAAAGGGGGGGATTGATTTGTGAAAAGTGAAAATAAAAGAAAAGAAAGAAAAATGAGGTTGAGAATTGAAATACAATGTGTTAGAAAAAAAAAGAGGTGAAGAAGCTTACCAAAAGCTTACTTGAGACATGAAATGAGTGGAAAGGTGATTTGAGTAGTGTGCATTAACTCAAGAAATTTGATCCTATTTGAGTCACTAATTCATATTTATCCCACCTTTTACCAAAGAGCCTCATTACATCCCTTAAAAGTCCTTGATGATTTCTTTGCTCATTTGCGTTAATTGTAGTGGAGATTGAGATAATTTGCAAGCTTATGGTGAGTTATGTGCACATTAATGACTTGAGTGTAAACACATCCTATTTTCTTTGAGAGTTTGAGAGATACACAACCTTGGAGAGGGTCACAAATTTGTGCATATTATCTTGATTTGGTTTGATTAATCCACTTGGTCTATCTTGGTTCTAGTGTGCATATTGAATTGTCTTTGATGCTTTGAGAATTTGAGAATTGACATGAATTGAGTTGAGATCCTTCTTGTGTCCTTTAAAAATATTTTGAAATCATTTCACCCTCATATTTTATTTTTCTCGTTGTTTGGGGACAAACAACACTTTAAGTTTGGGGGGGTTTGATTCGGTTGAAAATTGCGTGAATTTAATGTGCTTTTATTGCATATTTTAATTGTGATTTCATGTTTTATTTACTCAATTTTTGGGTTATTGTACATAATTGAGAAAATATTAATTGTGGTGTAATTTGTTAGAAAAATTGGGAAGAATTATGAATTAATTTGTTGAGCTATTATTTGATTTCCCATTGAATTATTTTGAAAGCCCAAAGTGATAAATTATGATGATGGTCCATTTTAGGAATGGTCAGCCCAATAGCAACAATTAATTAACAAGTTGAGGCCCAATTATTTGTTTAAAGGGAGAATGACAAAGTCACGTGATGATCTAATTTGACAAAGGAATGCATATGAAAGTCATTATCTTCATTCTTCCTTATTGACCAGATTGAAAAAAGGAAACGTGGCTTGCAGACCACCACACACAGCTTCATCATTTTTTAGAAACCAACCACGCCTCTGCTGCCATTCAGCCGCCGGAAAATCGCTGGGAGATGAAGAAGAAGCCACTGCCCTACCGCCGAATTCACCATGGCCGGAAATCAGCCGCTACCTCCATTGAAGACGAGAAGCAGCTTATCTGTCGGAAACCAGTGCTCACCGCTCACCGGAAATCCGTTCGAAGAAGAAAGCCGCCCCTGTTCGCGATGCTACCGCTACCGCTGGAAATTGAGAAAGAGAGAGGAAAGACGCCGGAATTCATTGAAGCCATGTCGCCGGAAGAGAAAAGCTGCGTCCACGGAGGCTCCGGCCGCCATCATCTTTAGCAAGTCCCGGAGTCAAGAGTCAAACCATTGTCCTGTTCGAAGAAAGAAAGAAAAAGTTGCTACCCATTTCAAGAGTTGTCAAACCCATTTCAAGAGTTGTCGAAGAGAGGTAAAAACGCATTTAACTTCTTGAAAAATAGAGGAGATGTGTTGTTAGGCTTGGCCACGCCTAAGGCAACATTTGCTTCTGGAAGTTTTAACATGAAGAGGAAAAAGTGCTGAATCATTTAAAGAAGTGTCACTTATGGAAGAAAACGTTTCTTTCTTATGTTGAGAAGAAAGAGTTGCTGGGTTAATTTCTAAATTCCAAGAAAATGGGAGGACTCTTGGGAAATTTTGATGCCTTGATTCTTGAGCCCTAGGTATAAATACACATTTTTCGGATTCTTGAAGAGGACACAATAGAGGGCAGCCGAGAGATACACACAATTACACACACTCAGGGGTGTTTTCACCCCTCTTCTTCATTTCCTACCATTTTGGAGCATCAAAGCATGATTTGAGCTAGAAATTTCATCCCCCATCATCTACTAGAGACTAAACTTTCCTTTATCCTTCTTTTATTTTTACTTTATTTATTTAAATTTTGCAGTTGTTGAGAACATGATATTTAGCTAGAACACTTTTGGTTCTAGGGCTTTGTAATATTTAGATTGACGTTTATGGTTTAATTTCTTGTTTATTTAGTATTTGTGTGGCTATTTCTATTTATGTGCTCAATCTTAATTTGAAAGCATGTTGTTAGTTGCAAATGATGATATGCTATTTGTTGTTAGTTGGTTTAGATTGAGAAATTGGATCAACTAATAGAACTTGAGTGCATGACCCAATTTATTATGAGCTTGAGAAAGGATTAATTTATTGGGAGGGAACTAATGATCCTAGGTGATATTTTGGGTTGCAATAACTTGTGAGGTAGAGATACAAGCTTGTTGTTGTTTCCTTTGGGTTAATTAGATTGAAAAATTAATTAGTCCTACTTAAGTGATCATCTCTATAGGAACACACACAATACCATTCGAATGAGTTATTAATGATAAATGGATTTCTAGATATTGCAAATGCCTTGGAACCTATTTTTCTTTATTGATTGTTAGTTGTCTATTTTTGTGATTAGGATTGCATGAAACTTTACTTAATCATTTATTTGGTTGCTATTTTTAATTTCTTGCTAGTGACATTTTAGTAGGTACTTTAGGAATAGCTTAAGTTTTGAACACCTTTAATTAAGTGATTTTCTAGAAAGAACGAAACCAATTCATTGCACTTTTACACTAACCCTTCCTCGTGGGATCGACTCGTATTTACCATCCTACGATTGAAACCGTGCACTTGCGGTTGTTTAATTTTATGTGTTGGGAAATATCGGAACAGTTGCAACTGTAGCAGTTTTCTTGTTAGGCGGTTACGATCACTTGCATTAATTAGGGTTTCCATATTCCTATATATATACGCACATATGTATAGAGAAAGAGAGAAAACAGTACACACAGAGAGATCCAAAACACTTGTAATTTGTATCATCTTCCATTGATTAGTGAGAGAGGTGTCCTTATCCGTGGACGTAGATCATTTCTGATCGAACCACATAAATCTTGGTGTTCTTCAATTTCGTTATTCCAATTGATTTCAAACAATCATTGTTGACTCAACAATCTATTATATATATATATATATAATTTTTTTTTGTGTCTGACGCATGATTGGTCCGAAACAAACATGCCCTGAAAAACAGTCACAACAAATAGGGAAATCAGTTTTATCACAAATTTTGGTCGGCTAAAACACATAACATTCAGCTAACCCTTGTTTTTACTCAATTGGAATTTTCTGTTAGAATACTAATGAAGCATAGTGACGATTTATGTCATTCATTGTTTAGAAGCTCTTTATCATGAGTTCCTTTTGTGGCATTACTAGATAATGAATTTACTGAGGTGCTGTTTGTTCTCCAAGACTCCATTGACGGAATTCTTATTCGATGTGGGAGAGGTCGTCTCCACAAAACCTGAAGCTGGAATTATCTCGTATCATATTGAGAAAGAAGAACCTACAAATGCCAAGGAGATAATTCTGAAAGTGATGGTACACAAATCTACAAACAGAGTGTTGTTTGCTGAAGCAGAGGATGACTTCATAGAGTTGCTCTCTAGTTTCCTCATAATCCCCTTAATTAGCAGGAGTTGAGTCCCTTCACTACAAAAAATGGCAGATTTAAAGAGGGGTTTAAAGAGGGATTTAAAGAGGGTTTAGGGTGTAAAGAGGGATTTAAAGAGGGGATGTGGCCCTCTCCAGTTCACTGCTCGCCAAGGGAACCCTCGCCTCGCCCCTCGTTAATTGGCGAGGGCTTTAAACCGTCATAAAATGGCGAGGGTTTGGTGCTCGCTATTTGGCGAGGGATGTTTGCTCGGTGTTTTGGCGAGGGCTGGTGCTCGTGAAGTAGCGAGGGATCGAACCCTCGCGGACCTTAGCGAGGGAGAAGCCGTCGTGGAATTTGGCGAGGGATAAGCCGTCGCAAAATGGCGAGCGCCTGCGCCGTCGCAAATTTGGCGAGGGTTCGCCCTCGCGAATTTCAAATATTGAAAAAAATATTATTTTCACGGGTCTGACCCGCGGACCGACCCTACCCGAGTCTGACCCGCGGCGACCCGCGAAACCTGTAGCATTTTCGCGTGAGAGGGGGGTTTCGAACCTGTGACCTCCCTTATGAATGTTGAGTGTCTTGCCATTTGGGCAAGTAGTATTTATTGTTCCATAATTCATTTAAAATATATATATATACAATATATATTTTTATTTTAACTAATTGTTATATATTTACTTTATTATTATTATATTATGTAATTATACTAATCTAAAATTATACTCCCTCCGTATTTCTATAAGTTGCTCGTTGCTTTTGGGCACACGAATTAAGGTAAAAGTGAAAAATTATAAGTGATGTGATGGAAAAAGTGAAAAAGTATAAGTGATGTGTAGAAAAAGTGAAAAAGTAATGAAAATAGTGTAAAAAGTATTGAAAATAATAATAAAGAAGTGAATAGTAGTTTCCAAAAAAGGTAAAAAAGCAATGAGCAACTTATAGAAAGACGGACGAAAATGGCAACATGAGCAACTTATAGAAAGACGGAGGGAGTATATTTTAATTATGTAATACATATATTTAGTTATAATAAAATTAACATATATATAAAATTATATATTTGTAAATATTAATTAATTCAAATCATTATAAACATTAATGTAAAATAATTCTACTCATATGATAAATATTCATTCTACCCCTACTTTTAAATTTTAACAAATATAGCCTAATCATCCACCATCATTAACAAATATTAGTGCCTAATCTTCCACGTCATTTCACTTATGCAACTATTACACACAAAATTGATCTCTATCTAAATTTGTCCTAATTTAATCAAAACTTCATTTCAATTATGAAATTCATGATTTTGGTCTTGAATCTAATTAAAATAGAAATCATGAAAAAAAATATTAGTGTCTAATCATCCATCATCATTAACAAATATTAGTACCTAATCATCCACCAACATACGTCCACAAAGTCAAATAATTCAAAATAGTCAAAGTTCAAAATATATAATTCAAAGCATACACATCAAATACGAATCAACGTCTAGGTCCCTTCCCATGTCTACGGTATCCTTGAGAGTCATGCTGTGAATTAGAATCACGTCTACGTCTACCTTGAGAGTCCTGTGGTGAGTGAGAATCATGCGGTGAGTGAGCATCATCGAATTAGAATCACGTCTACGTCTACGTCTACGAACACGATTTATTTTCACCTATACAAATAAACTATATTAAAATACGAATAAACTATATATAAATATTAAAATAATATTATCCTAAATATATACTTACTAGTTGTTTAAACCATGAGGCAAAATCTTCTTGGAGTCTATTGTCTTGTTCAGCCGTCGAGAGATTCGGTTCAATATTCTTAAGCTGCTCTAGGAATAAACTATAAGGTGGAAAATACAAATGATCACTATAAACATGATTGAGATTGACTAGCTAATACAAAAGGTGATGAGTAGAATACTCACTCAATGTACGGTTGCACCTCCTTGAAATTCATTAACACATACGTGTGAGCCGTTTTCTTCTCCTCATCTAAAATTGGTCGTCTGTTCATTCTTCCAGAAGTTAAGTCAGTCATCATATTCTGATACGAGCTAGGTTCTTCAGTGTCGACATCAACCCCATGTGAAGTAGATGTCGACACCGACCGATCAAGACTTTGGTATGGCAAAGGACCCCAACTTTGCTCACCATGCAAAACCCAATTATAATAATTGGCCATAAACCCATTCCTATACAAATGTACTTTCACGTCATCAGGTTTTATAAACCTCTGGTTCCGACACCTAAATTTTGACCATGGACACCTAATGTTTCCCTCACTCATCCATTCCAAGTTACTAGTCGCGAATTCTATAAATGATTCAAGACCACTAAGAAATTCTGGACATATCATGCCATTAATTGTTCTCAAGCCATACATCCAACGTCGACTTGAATAACTCATATCAATCTGTTTCATATTAATAACAATCAAAGTTTAATTACATACATTATCTTATTCATTACTATACAAATCCTAAGCAAATATTAATATTTTTTTAAAAAATTCGACTGAGTTTCATTTAAATTTATCATATCCCAAATAATCAATCAAGATCCTAGTGCATCCATTTCCGATTTAATTAATAAAAATTAAATCGGAACGCACAATCTAACAGCAAACAATAACCAACAATTCATCAACTCCAACTCCGTCCATATATATATAATCACATCTAAATAAAATATTCCTAGATCGAACGTCGATCATCTAACATGTGATATGCATAGTCGAACTTAACAATATTATTCCTAGATCGAACATCGATCATCTAACATGTATATTTATAAATTAATTAAAAATGCATACATACATTGTTTGTCAGTGATCCCTCCAACTTAGTGTATAGCTAGTCTTTTCTCAACCGCCGATATAGTACCCCTACAATTAAAGAATTAATTAAAATATAAATAAAAAATAATTAGTGCTACACATTAATATAATATGTAATAGAATAATACATTATTATATAATCATGACATAGTACATTATTAATTAAATACAATATACATTATAATAATTAATAATTAATATAGAAATTATATATATAACTGTTTTGCGAGGGCCCACCCTCGTTAACTGACGAGGGCCGCTGCGCTCGTAAATCGGCGAGGGTTAAACCCTCGGCTCGGTCCGATTTAGTAAAGGCGAGGGATCTATGCTCGCGAACCGGCGAGGGGCGAGGCGCTCGCAAACCGGCGAGGGTTATGCCCTCGTTTCGGTCCAGTTCAAGGGCTTGGCGACGGTTTGCGCTCGCTACTTAGCGAGGGATCGAACCCTCGCGACGTTTGCGAGGGTTTTTTGCTCGTTAATTCATTTTGCCCTCGTTAAATTAATAAAATTTTCCCCCTCGTTAAAGCCCTCTTTAATTAATAAAATTAAAGAGGGATCCCAGCCCCCTCGCTAATTGCCCTCGTTAATTCATTATTTTTTTGTAGTGCTTTTGGACGCAAACACGGGCCTCAATAATCTGGACAATCTATACCGTAGCATATCAGATGTATGTGTTGACAAGTATTTCATCAGCCCAAAAACCAAAGAGAGGTTGATGAATCCAAACATACCTTGCTCTTCCAAAAACGCGTTTCTTCCTCTCAAGTATGAAAATATTCCGATAATAAATATATATAGTAATGTCAAGGGGCAGACAACTTATTTGGTAACAGATGATCTTGCCGTGGCACCATTTTATATATCCTCGACACTTTCAATTCTCAATAGCCTGAATGTTTCTTTATCTGATGTTGTAGAACGGGAGGTGCACATTGGATTGCAAGAGGTATTGCTATTATATATGTCATTTCATTAATTTGCAACAATTTTTTTTTTTAATGTTCCATGTAAATAATAGATAATGTTTAATTTGTGCAGGGTTTGAGCATATTGAAAGCTTCTCTAACTTCAAATTCAGCCTTAACCAATGGATTGATGAATCGCATAAAGTGGAAAGAACCTAAGCGTGAACACCTTTAGACTGATGAATTAATCCCTTGTTCAGTCAATTATGTTTTTCTTAGGTGGTGTTGCCTTTTATCTCTCTTATTTTAGATTGTTCCAAAGGAGCCTGTGACAATTGTTTTATATCATCTTTATAAATTCAATATTGATTTAAATGGCTTTCGGCTTCTTTTTGGTTATATGCATGCATGGATTGTAAGATTAATATATTTTGGGGAACTATTTTTTTTTTTAGAACGTTATCTTTATAAAATGCAAAATAAGGAACTATCTTATTGTCCTAATTTTATAAGTTTGTAATAATATTTTCTAGTTTTGCAACTTTTAAAGATAATGTCTTAATTTTATAAGTTTATAGTGTTCTAAGAAAACAATTTTCTCATATTTTACAAAAAATAATTTTCTCATATCAACCTCAATGTATAAATTTGTTTTCTTACACATGATCATTTTTTGAGGCTTGTACTCCTTTTAAAAGTATGATACGAGGTTAATGTTAAAATAAATGTGTGGATTAAAAGAGAAACTCCTTTAATTGAGGGTTAGTGCTCTGTGGATTCATGACAAACTTCTTTAAAAGTTTATTCATCAACACTTATGAAGGCCTAACTCTATACTTAAAACTCAAATTGTAAGTGAGGGAATTGCCCAAACTTAGAAGCCCACCCAAGACCACACTCACTATCGATGTGGGATATCTTAATACATTCTATTCCTGAATCTACAATGATCTAATATTTGGATAGAAAATTTTCAATATATAGATGAGAATGAGATTGACCAAAATCTGTGTGATCATAATAGTTTCCGAGCACAAAACTATAATCACTCTCTTTTCGATTACCTTTTTAACCTTGTACAATCATTCTCTTGTTTCGCATTCAACGATCATTTGTTGTCCACACTTTATTCCAATTAGGACATAATATTTGAAATATAACCATCATTGGGACAATTATTTCCCCAACATATCTTTTTGTTACGGGGAATAGATTGATTTTTATTTATTTATTATTACGACTACCATTGAAAATTTTGAACCAGACAAATTGATTAATTACATCATTTGAATTTTTCTCAGGCTCTGTTTGAATGAATGGATTTGAAATCCATGGAATTCACGCACAAATAATTATTTTTTTCAAATAAGTTAGGTGAATTTACAAATACTTAGATTTGAGTTTATGTTCAAAATGGAGGAATTCTAAATCATCATCATACCATTGCACTTGTGAAATCTCTCTTCTTTACTCTTTTCATCTCTATTTTTCCTCTATTTTTTCTCTCATCTTTCATCTCTTTACAATTCGTGATTTGAAATGTATATCTTCTAACATGTATTTTTTTTTTTAAATCCATTCTTTTTCAAATCCATCCATCCAAATGGAGCCTCAAGAAATTCATCCAAGAATTCTAACCATCGTATCCACAAAAATTGAGTCAATTTAAGTCAATTTAATTTGGTAGCCGAACAGATTGTATTTTGATCTCCCTTGAAGCAGCATCATTTTCAGAGTTGAAATTGAGTCCCAATTAATTAGTGACAATTTAGCATGCAACTGACAGGAGAAGACCATAAGACGTAATGACTAATAACGCCCCAAAAAATTCTTTCCCCTGCCTTTACCCAAATTCCTAAAATCAAGTAATTTAATTAATTCTCCTCGAGAGAGGAATCGTTTAATATATATATATTTTTTTTGTATTCATATAAGGCCTTGTACACTTCTGTTTTTTCCTCAATGGATTCCATCAGTCCATATTATACTCTTCATAGCTGGGGCAGAATGTCCGAAAATCCTGTGAAGGATGTCACACTCTCTTTGAAAGTAATGATAAATAAGGAGAAAACAAAGGTATTATTTGCAGAAGCGACTGCTATTTTGTCCGCATTTTGTTAAGCTTCCTGACGTTGCCATTGGGAAGAATCACGAAGCTTCTAGAGAACCATTATGCAGAAAAATCCCCTGTTTTTGGAAGCTTAACGTCTCTGTACAAAGGGTTGGAAAATCTTGATGATGCATATTTTACCTTAACTGCTGCTAAGCCTATGCTGCTCCGTCCACCATGTTCGTCGGATTCTTTGTTTCGTAAATGTAAACTGGATTTGGGTAATGATTCTTCTTCTACAAAGTACTTAATTTGTTGGGGCAGGGACTCTTGCAAACCGAAAAGTGTGTGCTTGAAGTATGGTGATGGTTATCATGCGAGATGTGATTGTGGAAAGCGTATGATCATGGACGTGGATGTGAAAGACGATTCTGAAGATGCCCCAGTATTTGCAACGAATACGGTGTCGTTTATAATCTCCGATGATTTGAAAATGGTGCCGAATTCTGCTGGATTCGTCGAAAATTTGAGCAATCTTGGTGTTGAAGTTGGAGAGGGAGCCGAGCTGAGGAATCTGATTTTGGGAACCAATGAGGTAAATCTGTGATATCAATTCTTATTTTGGGACAATATATATAGATTTAATTAGTGAAAATGATTTTTTTGTCCTTTATCTTTTACTTATTATGAATTTAATCCTCTTGATTATTAAATTTGATTCTTTATTTTTTTATCTTTAAGAAAATTGATTTTCGTACTTTATTTTTTTTTAAAAATTGATTTCCCTCTTTTATCTTTTTTAAAAAAAATTGGCATTGTCTTTTCTGAAAAATAAAGGACTAAAATGAAATTTTAATAGACAAAAAAAAATCATAATTTTTGATAGATAAAGGACGAGAAACCATTTCCCATTTAATTCTAAGATTCATATTAATGTTTCACCCCTTGCGCCAGTCAGTCATTTTGGACTAAAATGTCGAAAAAGTTTTTCGAATTTGTGAAAGTTCAGAGGACTGAAACCGAAATATGATTAATTACTAACAAAAATATATATAATATAAATTAAATGACAGGACTAAATTTGGACTCTACGTAAGTTATAATTAGATGATTCTTGATATTAACTCACTAGATAAATGACCCCTGTTTTCCAAGTTTTAGATTATACTAGGTACCTCTATTTAAGTTCAGTTACAGTCTTATTAGTTTGATATTTTAGCTTTATGGTGAAATTTTTGTTGACAAGTCAGAAGTTACCCATCAACGATGTTTCACTTTTTATAGCCAGTTAATCATCGAATTTAAATGTTGTTCAAGATACTACATTTCATATATGAAAATCGATATATCACACATGACTAATATCCATTTCTTTTCTTTATTATTCGAGATAAATAACGCTAGTTCTCTAAGTTTTTTTGGGACAAGTACAAAATGGTTTAAGAAAAAGACAATATTATAAATTAATGTCCAAAATATTTGAACAGACGAATTTTTTACGCTTATGTGCAAAATATATTATAGGTGTCTGTGCAAATATTTCTGAATCAATTTGTAAGTATGATACTTTTTTGAACCGATATGTTAATGACCCAAGTATTTGTTCCTTCGCTTTTTGCATACTAGATTATGGATTTGCTAAAATGCTCTTTACTTTCCGAGACTCCATTGACGGACTTCATACTCAACAACGGAGAGATCTCTTCCGCTGCAAACCCGGAATCCGGGATTTTCTTTCATCACATTGCAAATGAAGAAACATGCAACCCTAAGGGTATGTTTGGTTCGTAAGATAAAAGTATCTATCCGCCAAAAACATGCATGATTTTGACGGATAGATACTTTTATCTTACGAACCAAATGAGCCCTAAGAAGATAATTTTGAAAGTCGTGGTACAAAAATCCACGAAAAAATTGCTGTTTGCTCAGGGCGGGAATGATTTCGTTGAGTTGCTCTTTACTTTCCTGATCATCCCCATGGGAAGAGTTGAATCACTTTTGGACACAAACACTTGCCTCAAGAATCTTGACAATCTACACAGGAGCTTATCAGACGTCGGAATTGACAAGTATTTCATAACTCTAGATTCCAAAGAGAGGTTCATGAATCCAAAAATAGCCCACTTTTTTAAACCCAAGAGCACGATTCTTCCTCTCGAAGAAGAAATTGTTCCGAAACTCTATTATTGCTGCGAAGAAGTGATACTCTTCTTTCCGCAGTTGTTTGTTTCCCACAACCAATCTGCAATGCATCATTCCGAAGGGTGATGATGTTAATTATGTTAAGGAACCGACGACGTATATGATCACAGATGATCTCACCGTGACGCCATTGTGCATCTCTGATATCTTTTCTTTTCTCAATCGGCTGAATATTCCTTTGTCCGATGTCGATGAACTTGAGGTGCCCATTGGATTGCAAGAGGTAGTGTCATGTAACTATTCATTTGCAACATTTTTAATTTTTTGTATTCATATTATTAATAAGGAAGAATAGTTTTTTTCGTCCTTTATCTTTCAGCTATTATGATTTTGATCCTCAAACTATTAGAATTTGATTTTAGTCCTTTATCTCTCAAAATGGACAAAAATCAAATTTTTTTGAAAAGGTAAAGGACGAAAATCAATTTTTTAATAAAGATAGAGGATGAAAATCAAACTATTTGAAAGATAAAGGTCAAAAATCAATTTTTTTGAAAGATAAAGACTAAAAATCAAAATATTAGTCCAGAGGACCGAAAACCTTAATAGGTGAAAGATAAAACACGAAAAAAAAAATTCTCTACTAATAATAATGTTTAATTTGTGCAGGCTTTAAGCATATTGAAAGCTTCTCTTACATCTAATTCAGCCCTCACCAATGGACTTATCAGTCGCTTATGTAATGAAGAAACAACTGAGCAACAGCATTGAAGTATCATCTGGCCTTCTTCTAGTTAATTATGTCTTTTTTTTTTTTTTTAAATGTGGCGTTTTCCTGAGCAACCTTGATACCTTTCTTTTGTCATGCTATTATACTACTTGTTCGATCGATGTCTTTTGTTTTATATATGAAAAAGTTTCTAGATTTTTTAGATAAATATGAAAGCAAGGATAACAATGAAATCACCGACTCAACCTAGCTATAACTCTGGGAGATAAAGCAAGGTCATATAGACATGGTTGTCTGTCTGGTTGATAATCAAAAAAGCTAAATATCACATTAAATTTTGATATGCCAAGAGACAATATGGCTATTACCACCTTGAAAAAAAAAGTAAATTTAACCACACTGATTATTGGGGAGAATGTTAGAAACTGAGGGGGAAGAAAATAGTGTTGATGTTTGTGACAAGTAACGAATCCATCGCATTTTTGAATAGGCAATGCGATGTTCAGTAGGCAGAAGTCGAATCAATAGCATATTGTACATATTTGTGACGAGAAGTCCGTTGTATTGCTTAAATTTGAGACGAGTTTTGACCTTAGCATTGCGGTGCAAGTACCATTTTTGATTTATTTATTTTAATTAGTCCTGCAAGTTTACCTATTCAAATTTTTTGTCCAGTGACTAGATGGGTTATTAACAGTCGCCGGTGATTAGATGAAAAAGTTGAATGAGATAAACTTATAGAACCAATCTGAAAACGTAAAAAGAGTTGGACTAGCATAAAAAATGGGTAAAGTTATTGGCCTAAAAATATAAATTCTTTTCAAAAAGTGAGGCGGGGAATGATTGGATTACCAACAGTTGCTGATCTTTGGATGAAATAATCGATTATGGAATATTAAAGTACCAATTTCGAAAAGTGAAACGCTCTGGGACGAAAAATATATAATTTTAAAAATAACCAATAACAGTAACTTGTTTAAGAGTTTACAAATAAATTTCGATTATAGAATGAATAACAAGAACAAAACATTTCTTGACTCAAAGTGTAAAAAATGGGCATTAGTAAGCCAAAAGTTCTACCACGTTGATTGATATAAATGAATCAAAAACTTATTTATATCGAAAACTGGGTTGAAGGGCTCGAACTACTTTACATAGTGAAAGAATGTTGGAAAACTTACAATTCCAAGGATATCTAGAGCAAATTAATCTTATATACACGAGACTTGATATACTTTTGAAAGTTTATATATGTTAGGGAAAATATCATTTTTGTCCTTTTAATTTTCGTCGTGTAAACTTTTGAATTTTGAAAATCGTTCTTTAATTTGCACAAATTTAACATTTTAGTCCTATTACTTGCTACTTTAGGTTATTCATCCGATCATATGCTGACGTGTCATAGTTAACTGAATGTCATGTCAGCATATGACTGAATGAGTAACCTGATATAGCAGATAATAGTACTAAAATTTTAAATTTGTATAAGTCATATAACATGGGTAAACATTTGTGTAGTTTTGAGAAAACATTTGTATAAGTGATATAATCCAAGTTAGCAGATAGTAGTTATAAGATGATTCTCAAGTTATAAGCTATAAGTTATAAGATGATTCTCAAGTTATAAGATGATTCTCAAATTCTAAGATGATAACAGGAAGAAAACTTAATTGTGAAAAGTTAAAGGATAAAAAGGTCTATTTTTTTTAATACTCAAGTTTTAAAAGTATTACAAAAGCTTGTAAATGTATTATGTCTCATGAGACAATCTAATACAATTTTTTTTATTAAATTTATTATTCCTTCATAATCCTTGTGAAAATTACATCAAGCCTATATTAGTGTTATGTGGGTCACGTTGTCAAGATATGCCAAACTGATTCGGGTGAAAATTGCATGATTTTAATGTGAATTTATTGCCTATTTTTGTTGTGATTTCATGCTTTTATCACTTGATTTTAATTAATTGTGCTTGAATTTAGAAAAAATATGGATTTTATTAATTTGTGCAAGAAATTAGATTTATTTATTGGGAACTAATTTAGCTATTTGCAATATAAATTTGGCAGCCCAATATTCAGTTCAAGGCCCAAGTGGATTATTCTTTGAAATCTAATTCTTTCAATTATCTTGGTTAACAGATTCTTCAGTGATGTAAAAGTTGAAAAATGGAAAATGAACCCTTCACGTGATGGCTGGAATCATTTGAAAATTATGGGGCCCACATTCATTTAGTTGACCAAGAATTGTTCATTTATTAAGGCATGAAGACGTGGCTGTATTCTTCTACTCTCAACCACCATCTTTATTATCCACTGGAGAAGAAACTCAACATCCTTGAAGCCTGCTGCCGGAATTCGCTCAGCCATGCTTCCACACCGGAATTCCCATTGCACCTGCCTAGCCTCACTGGAGAAGGAAACCCAGCGCCGGAAATACCCCTGCACCGCTGATCTCTACCCAGTGACGGAGTTAGGAATTTCGGACAGGGGGGCCCGAATAATATTTTTATAAAGATGAAATAATTTTATACTTATATAAAGGATCATATAAGTTTATTAAAACATTTAATTTCATTAATTTAAATTGAATAAGTTAAGTTTTGTTATGGACAAAATTTTAATTATTTCGACTAAATAGAAGAGGTGAGATGGTATTGAAATTGCTAAATCATTTATATCATAAAAAAATATCATTTTTTAGTTAGAATGCAATCACTATATTACATCTAAATTTTAACTTCTAATTATTCTATTAATTTGAAGGATAAATATTTTTAAAACTTCATTAAAATGTTATTAGCCACTACATATTGTTTTATATAACATAGTACTTTTAGATATAAATATGCAAAGTTTTGAAAACACTAAATTAAAACTTAAAAAGTTTTAATATTAAAATGTATTGTTATCATTGAAACTCCTAGATTTTGTCATTGATCTCTTATTATAAATTAAAACTAAATTTCATTGAAACTCCTAATTAAATTATCAATGAAACTTGAGTTTTAATTTAGGAGTTTTCGAGTTTTAATTTAGTAAACTCTTAGTCTGTTTTCATTTATATATAAGAATTAATGGGTTGATGGTCAAGATTCAAGTGGACCTTAATTTTATTTCATTAAGCCCAAAATATTTCAGCCCAAGGAAAAAAAATTGTTACCATTGTCTATTCTTATATTTGTTGTACGTCTGTACCCAACTACCACCATTGATATATTATATATAATATATATTTTATTATTAAAATGTGAAATTATTAAAATACCCCTAAAAATTTACAAAATTTCAGGGGGGCCCAGTGCCCCCCCTGTACCTCACATACCTCCGTCCATGTCTCTACCACTCCTCGCCGCGCCGGAGTTGCGCCGGGAAGCACAGCCATGAAATCGCAAGCCATAGCAGCCGTCCATGGCTGCCAACGAAGCCGGAATTCAAGAGGGCAGCCGCTGGAAGCATTGATGCTGCTGTCTCGCCGGAATAGCCGACAACCGCCATGTCCAGCCCCTGCAACAAAGTCGCCGGAATTCTTTGTCGCCAAGAAATCAGCACATCGTCTGTTTGTGGCCGAAATTGCAGCCAATCGGAAAACATGGCTGTTCACGAAGCCGAAGCGCAACCGATGAAACCAAGGCCATCTCAGGCCGGAAAATCTCAAGCCACCATTTCCTGTTCTTGCGTTAATTGGAGTCGAGCCTAGCTATCCCACTGCCCTGTTCGTAGAAGGTTAAAGAAAAGTTGCTGTTCCACTTGTAGAGTTGCTGAAAAAAAAGGTAAAAACGCCTTCACTCCATCGACCCGTGCTTCATTTTTGCACAAACCGATCAACATAATTCGAAGAATTATGCACGGTTGAGGGGTTAGAGCACGACCCGTGCTCAAGGTGTCAAACCGTGCTTGTGTAATTTGATTTTTGAACGAGCACGGGTAGAGAGTTAAGGCACGACCCGTGCTGTTCATTTTACACCTGTGCTATATCCGCCGAAGAATTATGTACGGTTGAGGAGTTTAAGCACAAACCCGTGCTCAAGGTGCAAACCGTGCTTGAGGAAAAATCAGGAAAAGGATTTGGGCTTGAGGCCCATTTCTTGCGGCCTACTTTTTTCAGCAACACACGATCAGAACTGGGATCATTTCTAAATTCCAAAGAGTTGGGAGAATTTTAATTTCTTGATTTTTGTGCCCTAATTCCAAAGGGTATAAATACCCAATTTTAGATTTTAGAAGAACACAACATTACTGCAGCCGGATTTTACACACACTTACACACATTTTGAGGTGTTTTCACCTCTTTTTTTCATTTCCTACTATTTTGGAGCATGAAAAGAGGCTTTGAGCTTGGATTTTGATCCCTCACCATCTACAAGAGACTAAGCTTCCTATTTCCCTTGTTTTATTTTTGTTAGAATTTTAATTTTGTAATTGTTGAGATTATGTTAATTGTTGGCTAGAATACTTTTGGTTTTAGAGCTATGTAGATTGAAGTTTATGGTTCAATATTTTGTTTAAGTGGTGTTTGTGGGATATTTTTATTAGTATGCTTAATATTAATTACAAACATGTTATTATTGGCCATGATAATGTGTTTATCTATGTTAGTGAGATAAGATTGAAAAATTTATTTCATTAATGGAATCTAAGCATGCTACCTAATTGATTGTTAGTTTGAGAAAATAATAAATCATTAGGAGGGATTTTAATAGGTCTTTTGTGCTATTGTGGATTGTGTAGTATTTGCTAGGTAGAAATACATGCTTATACTATGCTTTCTTTGAATTAATTGGATTGAAAAATTGATTAATTCTACTTTAGTGACCAACTCTATGAAAATGAACACAACCACTTGAATGAGTTATTGACCATAGATGGATATCTAGATATTGCATATGCCTTAGGACCTATTTTCTCTATTGATTGTTAATTGATATTTTTTTGAGTTAAGATTGCATTGAACTTGATTGATCATTTGTTTGGTTTCTATTTTCTTAAATTATTGCTAGTGACATTTTAGTTGGTAATTGGAAATAGATTAAGTTCAAAACACCCTTCATTAAGTGATCTTTTCTAGAAAGAACAAAACAATTTCATAATACTTTTACACTAACCCTTCCTCGTGGGATCGACTCGTATTTGTCATCCTACGATTGACACCGTGCACTTACAGTTGTTTAATTTTATGTGTTTGGAAAATATCGGAACACAAACTTAAACAAATAAATTTCCTTCATTTATTCTAGTAACTTGTAGTGGTAAGAAAGTGGTCAATCCACGGGGAAACATAGATATTAGAAAGGAATTAAATTTTTTGCACTCCATTAACTTGTCTTCAATTTGAATATAGTTCACATAGATTATACATTTTGATTTCGTAAATTTAAGATTTCATTTGGATGGGTGGATTTGAAATCCATGGATTTCACAAACAAATAACCACTCTCCATAAATTTACAAATACTTAGATTCCATTTTATGTTTAAAATTGAGGAATTCTAAATCCTCTCCAAACCCATGTTATTTGAAATCCCCCCCCCCCCCCCTCTACCTCTTTCCATCTCTCATTTTTCTTACTTTTTTCCTTTTCTTCCATCTCTTTATAATTCTTAACTTAAAATGTATGATTTCTTACATGTATTTTTTTTTTAAATCCATTCATTTTCAAATCCATCTATCCAAATGGAGCCTAAAAATATTTTGAGTTTGATCTTTTTACAAACTTACATGATCAATATCAAAATATTTAAAATTGCATTGGATTATATCACTGTAAATTTTTTAATCCTTATTAATAATATGCCCCTCCCTCTCTCTATATATGATTAATAGGGACACACACATGGGGAGGGTTTGAATTGGTTTTTCTAGTCACTATTCGAATAAATTAGGAATCGCTTGGTTGGGGGTAATGATGGAGGAGAATGGAAATGAATGAAGATTAAGGAGTATTTATTCTCATTAGTGGTATTTGATAATATTTATTGTACATAAATAAAATCATAAAAATACGTTAAAAAAAGGATAATCTCTAACTCTTTAGTGATTACCCCTTAATGATACCCAATATCATCACCAAAATAAATATCACAACTAAAATTCAATTGTAAATCACAGTCATTCACCTCTTGACTTTGACTTTCACTATGCTAATTAAATATACCATTAGTTCTATTTTGTTCCCAAATTTATAACCCTCAACAAACAACAAGCTCTGTTACTAGTTTTATCCCTAAGGGCTCATTTGGTTCGTAAGATAAAAGTATCTATCCGTAAAAAATATGCATGTTTTCAACGGATAGATATTTTTATCTTACGAACCAAATGAGCCCTAAATATATATATATAATTCAATTGAAACAATCTCTTCAATAAACCTTCTATTTGAACAGTCTAAATACGATCTATATTTAATTCGGTAAAAGCATTAATCACTAGTATAAAGGTTAAAAAAATTCTCAAATGCGCAAACTCGATTTTAAAGAATTTGATTTATATGACTCTAGCAAAGTATAGTAGTTGCTACCAATTGACATATAATCGCATTAATTAATTACTGATTACAACATATGATCACCTATAAACGAGGTGAAGATGTCTTGAGAGAGATATTGTTCTATAAACGAGGGGTTTGTTCTTCCAGCTTGATGTAATTATTTGGCTACTGTTTGTGGGGTATTAATCATACCCATTTGGTTCTTAATAAAAAGTTTCCCTTCCACCGATAAAAAAAATCAATTTAGGTGATCAAACTAAATTAATTTACTCAATCAAGTAAAATAAATAATCTGATTAAAAATGTGATTATTGGCATCTCCATGGAACAATTCTTCTTCTTCGTTCAAGTCCAAAAGAATTCTCAGGAATTATAATATGTTGCCGTCTGATACGTGGGGATAATGGAGATAATCCCAGTCTCCTTCCTGCTCAAGAATTTTTATTTTTAGATTTTTTATGGGACAGTTATGAAATTGTGCAAAAAAAATGTACTATTTTTAAACAAGTACAATATGTATGGGTTAATTTTATATAAATACACCACCTTTTACTTAACTTTCAATTTAATTATGAGCTTTATGATTATTATTAAAAATCTCAACCTTTTAAAGGATTTCAATTCGATACACATTTTTTTATTTTCAACTCGCAATTGATGACATATCTCGCTGGAGCGCGTGAAAGGTTGTCACTCTGGCGTATACGTATTAAATTTTATTTTTATTTTTATTTTTTTAGTTTCTACATCATATATATATACACAAAAAATAACAAAAAATTATAATAAAAAACATTTTTGAATGTCGTTTCAAGTCTACCTTGAATTTGGTATAAAAACTTTTTTTTCATTGTATTTCTCATTCAAAAAAATTTTTTACTATAAATTTTGTTATTTTTTTATATATATTATATATGACGTGGAAACTAAAAATAAAATATAAAAAGATAATTTAAAACGTGTACGCTAGCGTGACAACCTTTCACGCGCTCCGGCGAAATACGTTAGTTATCGGTCGAAAATAAAAAATGTGTATCAAATTGAAACCATTTAAAAGGTTGAGATTTTTAATAATAATCATAAAACTCGGAATTAAATTGTAACTTGAGTGAAAGATGGTGCATTTATACAAAATTAATCATATGTAAAAAAGAATTCTACTACCTCCGTCCATGAAATTTATGCTCACATTTTTGCACGTAGTTTAATGCAATATGTCGGAGGGTATTACAGAATATTGTGAGGTCCGTTTTGAATAAAGAGAATATTTATGAAAAGAATATCATATGTACTTTCCATAAATACTTTCTTTACTCAAAACGGACCTCACAATATCCCATAATACCTTCCGACATATTGCATTAAACCACGTGCAAAAATGTGAGCATAAATTTCGTGGACTGAGGGAGTATTATTTAATTTATATTTACTATTATGCAAACTTTGTACTATTTAAAAATATTACATTTTTTGTAACAATAACGTGATTATTTCTTTTTTTTTTTTATCTAATCTTTGTGCTCACTTACTTGTATGGTATGTTAGGGCCACCATGTTGCAATCTTGTGCTTGCTTTAATAAGCCCACAAGATGGGTTCCTTGATTATGGGCCTTCAAATTAAGTTGTTGGGCCTAAACTTGGGCTTTAAACACCAGCTGTTTCATTATGTTCGCGAATACCCATATATTGTTGTGAACCAATTTTAGGCCAATGTTATTTGACACTAAGCCTATTTATTGAATACACAGCCCAGATGATTACACTATCCTCCATTTATTAAATTTTTTCGAAATCTTGTCATTTTTTTGACAATTTTTTTTGAAACACAGTGAAAATTGAAAAAATATTTAAAAAAATTTACCGAAAATTTGTGAAAATTTCGAAAAAAATTGCTAAATTTTTTTAAAGATAAGTGTATTTACCATTTTGATTTCATTTTCCGATTATTTTGCAAATCTAAACCAAAATTTAAAGTTATTATTTTTCTCGAATTTTTTATACGAAATAATTGATTTTTTTGAATGTTTTCTTTCCTCGTTTTTTTTTTTGAATTTTTTTTTTAAAATCTAATGTTGCTTTTGATTTTTTATTTTTTAAATTCATATGTGTTGACTTAAGGTAATCTGAGTTCCTTGATTCCTTGGTCGTTGTCTCAGTTTTGGGGGACAACCATATAATAAATTAGGATTTAATTGAAAATAACTCTCATATTTCTTAAAATGACACCCACGTGTATGGCGAAGATTAAAAGCCAATTCCTTCCACATCTCAGCTAAAGTACGTACCCCCACATTTATACAGAGCCATTCGTTCTCTATCTTCATTTTTTTCCTTTTTCACAGCTGCCACCCACTACCACATCCCCATCCCAATTATATTATAATATTCCCTCTTTACATGATAATTAGTCTACCTTAGTTATGCACGATTATTAAAAAAAAAAAATTTATTGATGTGTAAAAATGTGTGTATTAGTATAAAAAAGTGTTAATTATTAATAAAGTATTTGATGTGATGTGTAAAAATGAGTATATGTGTATAAAAAAATAAAAGAGTGACGCTAATCATCCATAATATGGACATCCATAATACCTATTATGGTAATTTCCATCTTAAAATTTAATACAATTACAAATATACCCTTAATGAAATCAATCAAAATTTCATTTTAAATCTGAATTTGGATTTCAAATTCAAATTTAAAATCTCTCTCTCTCTCTCTTCACTTATTCCAACATAAAATTAAATACAAAATTTAAAACTAAATTATTATCATCTCTCTCTCTCTATTAGATATCACCCTATTATCTATTTCTGAATGTATAAATCCTACGTGGCTTAATACAATGCTTATTACGCACCTTTCTTATTTTCTAATAATTTTATATTTTTTTAATATAAATAAACTTCGTCGGTTACTTCTTTATCCATCTTCTTTTTAATTCACAAACTTCTCCATCTATTCCATCACTCCATATTTCTAAGTATTTTTGTTTTTAATCTTAAAAAAAAAAATCTTTTTTATTGTTAAAAAAATAGTAACCACCATCCATAAATCTCGACCAACTAAATTTCACCCATTACTCATTCATTTTCAAAAAAATAAAATTTCAAATCAATTTTTTTTTAAAAAAATGAAAATTTTCAAAAATTAATCAACATATTCGTATGAATTAATTTCCAAAATATTTTTTATTTTCACATTAAATCATTTATTTTCAAAAAAATATAATTAATGAATAGATTCATAGGAATTAACTCATTTTATAAAGTACTTACGAAAACAAAATGTTTACTCACATTCAAATTCAAACATCACCCTATTATCTATTTCTGAATGTATAAATCATATGTGGCTTAATACAATGCTTATTACATACCTTTCTTATTTTCTAATAAGTATATATTTTTAAAAATAAAATATAAATAACATTAATCGGATTACTTCTTTATCCATCTTATTTTTAATTCACAAACTTCTCCATCTATTCCATCACTCCATATTTCTAAGTATTTTTGTTTTTAATCTTAAAAAAATAAATCTTTTTGATTGTTAAAAAAATAGTAACCACCATCCATAAATCTCGGCCAACTAAATTCCACCCATTACTCATTCATTTTCAAAAAAATAAACTTTCAAATTAATTTCAAATCAAATTATTTTATTCAAAAATTAAAATTTTTAAAATTTTCAAAATTAAATCATTTATTTTCAATAAAAAATTAATCAACATATTCGTATGAATTAATTTCCAAAATATTTTTTGTTTTCACATTAAATCATTTATTTTAAAAAAAGATTAAAAAATTAATGAACATATTCATAGGAATTAACTATTTTTTTAAAGTACTTACGAAAACAAAATATTTACTCACATCCAAATTCAAACATCAGTTACCTAAAAAAAGGACCATAAATCTAAGACTAAATAAATTCCACTAATTACTTATTTTAAAATTTAAATTATATGTATTAAGAAAATCATTTATTTTCATTAATTAAAAAATAATCTCTAATATAAAAATTATTTTTTAAAAAAAAGTTAGTCAACACGTTCGTATTAGTAACAATTTAAAATTATTTAAAATTTTATGTCATATTACTAATTATTATATTACACAAATTATAAATTCAAAATCTATTTGTAATGCTAAGCTTAATATATATATATATATATAGTTATGCTTTATTATTTTTAATTACTAAATAATTATTAAATAACTTTTTCTATCCATTTTCAATTTAAAAATTTTTATTTTACCTAGATGGTCCACAAACATCATCATCTAGTTATTCCACCACATTCCATCTTACTCTACCCTACCCTACTCTACCCTACCCTATCCCACCTCCACCCCACGCCATTTAATATTTATATTATTTAACATTATTAAATATTATATAATAATAAATAATACAATGAAGTTATAAAACATATAATTTTAATAAATTAGCTAATTATAATATTTTTATCATATATATGTGATTATTTGAATTTTTTATTTAGACTATTTTAATGTATAGAACATATTAATGAATATTATAATATAAAAATTAAATTTTAATGCAAATTAATGAATACTATAGTTTTTAAAAGTATATAAAAATATTTAATTTGTGATGTTTGAAAATATATTTTTTTAAATTTAATTAACACGAGAGCATTATCCACATCAAAATTAGATCAGAATTTAAATTTCTACCGAATGGTCTTAATAAGATTTTATTATAAACCTTAATTTTTATCAACCGCGTATCGAATCAGTGATTAATTAATAAATATTTTATACAAAAATACTAATTTAAAAACACAAAATATTCGAAATAGATTAAAACAACATATGAACGATGGAGTAATAAATAAGATGGTTAGCTGATTCCATATTGGTTCTTTTACTTATTCACCTGCACAAATTAATTAAATATTAATTGATAAAATTATAGAATTATAGATAAATAAAGTTCAATTATATATTGAATAACCTTTACTTTAATATTTATAATATAAAGTCAAACCTAACACCTATAGGATAGTGTAGTTTTAAGGATAAAGTGAGACCCAATTTAAAATTATTAACTTTTTTATACCCATGTAATAATGGTATATATGTCTTATATTATGAAGTGGGTATTAAAAAGTTTTCAAGTTAGATGTGGGTAAAACAAATTTTTAGAAGTTCAAATTGGGTATTTTGTTGTATTTTCACAACTTTGTTTGTGTTTTAAAGTATTTCAATTTTATTTAATGAATTTTAATATATTTTTTATTTTTTTCAAAATTATTATAAATTTAATTATATAAAAAAATATTTACAATAACTAATAAATAAATTGGGATCGGATATTCTCCATTTAATATTTCCCCAATTTTCTCTGTTCAGTGTAAATATTATTTCATCTGTCCCAAGATAAACTTCACACTTTCCTTATATGGAAGTCCCAACTCTTTCTTCACACCCCAAAAAAGGAAACAACTCACACTCACAAAAGTCAATAAATTACACTTTTTTATATTTTATTATTTAACTTCACATTCACATACTTTACTTTTTCTTAATATGCGTGAAACTCCACCTATGAAGAAAATGTTGGGACAAAGGGAGTATCATTTATCATCAGTATATATACATAATTAAAATAATTAATAAATAAATACATATATAAAACTTTTAATAACAGGTGATATTTACATTGAATAGAAAAAATGAAGAAAATATTAAATGAAGGGGCCAAATCGTAAATAAATTACAGGTGACAATTACTTTTCCACCCTGACTCAGATCTGTCGGCCACTCAAGTTATTGTATATATTTTTTTGTGGATTTTCGTGTCACGAGTGCAAAGTTACCAATAAACTGGGTCTTAAAGAATCAACTTTTTTTAAAGCAATTACTTTCTCTCAGTGCCCAGCCTTTATAATTCCAATATCAGAATCGATTTCAAAATAAAAATAAAAAGATAACAATTTTAATGCTAGATCCTCTGTTTTCTTCCAATTGCTCCAACTAACGTTAGCAGAATGTCCGGTGATGCCACGCTGTCTTTGAAGGTAATGGTAAATAAGGAGGAAAAGAAGGTTCTGTTTGCAGAAGCCGACAGTGATTTTGCAGACGTTTTGTTGAGCTTCTTGACATTGCCGTTGGGAAGAATCGTGAAGCTTCTGGAGAAGCACTATGCAGATAATCCCCCTGTTTTCGGAAGCTTAACCTCTCTGTACAAAGGCTTGGCAAATCTTGGCGATGTCCGTTTCTCGACGCCTGCTGCTCAGCTTATGCTCCTCGATCCTCCCAGTTCCTCTGATTCTTTACTCTTCAAACTTAAACTCGGAGTTTTTAAAGATTTTCCACCTGTAAAATATTTCTCTTGCGGTAACCGTTTTTGCAACGGTGGTGTATGCATGTATTATGACGGTGTCGTGAAATGCAATTGTGGTTTGCTTATAAATGAGCACACTGGTAGGAGTTGTTCTGTAGATACTACTGTTGGAGTGTTCACAATAGAAAATGCATCTCTTATAATCTCTGATGATTTTAAAATGCTGCCCAATTCCGCTGGATTCTTCCAAACTTTGAGGAATTTTGGCAACAGTGTTGCTGAGGATGCCGAACTGAGGAATTTCACTTTGGGAACCAATGAGGTCAGTAATGTCGAATTTGTGTTTTTAATTACTCAATGCGAATGGAAATTCAAGTTTAATATGAGTATATTTGATGATTAATTATTTTTGTAATGATTTTATAATAATAGTGTTTTATTTTAATTTAAAGAATAATGAATAAAAAGGAAAACTATTTATTGTGATGGAGAAGAATAATCGATGAGAATGATAATGAAAGAGGAAATGATCATAGGTAATTGAATAGAGCAATAATTACCCTATTTATAAGGTTATGAATCATATTTATTTTCATCAATTATTATTTTTCATATATTTATTCTGATTTTAATGATTTTTAGACTTGATTAATATTTAGTTTAAACAGAATTTTTGTATTATATTTCAAACTCTAATTTATTTATTTTTTGTGTCTGGCGCATGAATGGTCTGAAACAAACATATCCAGAAGAACTGTCACAACAAATAGGGAAACCAGTTTTATGATTTATCACAAATTTTGATCGGCCAAAACACAAAACATTCAGCTATAAGCTAACGTGGCAATTTATAAAATAATCAATTATCAAAATTTTAAGTCCATATGAGTGAGTTTTAAAACAAACTAACCCCTGTGCTTACTCAATTGGGGACTCGCTTGGTTGGGGTAATAAAATGGAAAATGAGAATGAATGGAGATTAACGAGGATTTATCACTATTAATAGTTTTTTTGTCATCTTAAATTTATATCAAACGCCCCGTGGAAATTTCTGTTAGAATACTAATGAAACATAGTGATATGATAATTTATGTCATTCATTGTTCAGAAGCTTTTTTATCATGAGTTCCTTTTGTGGCATTACTAGATAATGGATTTACTCAAGTGCTGTTTGTTCTCCAAGACTCCATTGTCGGACTTCTTATTCGATGTGGGAGAGGCCGTCTCTACAAAACATGAAGCTGGAATTATCTCGCATCAGACTAAGAAAGAAGAGCCTACAAATGCCAAGGAAATAATTCTGAAAGTTATAGTACACAAATCTACAAACAGAGTGTTGTTTGCTGAAGCAGAGGATGACTTCATTGAGTTGCTCTCTAGTTTCCTCATCATCCCCTTGGCAGGAGTTGAGTCCCTTTTGGACGCAAACACGGGCCTCAATAATCTGGACAATCTATACCGGAGCTTATCAGATGTAAGTCTTGACAAGTATTTCATCAGCCCACAAACCAAACAGAGGTTGATGAATCCAAAGATACCTCATGCTTTCAAGTCCAAAAACGCGTTTCTTCCTCTCAAGTATGAAGACAGCGATTCAAAAATCAAGTCCCCCAAAGGCGTGGGTAATCATATCAAGTGGCCGACAACATATTTGGTAACAGATGATCTAACTGTGGCACCATTTTATGTATCCTCAACCCTTTCTATTCTCAATGACCTCAATGTTTCTTTATCCGAAGTTGTAGAACGGGAGGTGAACATTGGATTGCAAGAGGTATTGCTATTATGACTATCATTAATATTTTTTTTTTATATGTTCATGCTAATAATAAATAGTGTTCAATTTGTGCAGGGTTTGAGCATATTGAAAGCTTCTCTAACTTCGAATTCAGCCCTAACCAATGGACTGATGAATCGAATAAGAGGAAACAACCTAAGCATGAACACTGAGTCCCTTGTTCAGTTAATTATGTACTCTCTCCAGCCTTTTTGTTGTTTTGTTTAAAAAAGTATATTTATTTATTATTATATGGTGGATCATATGTTGATTTTTGTATAAAATAATGAAAAATAATAAAAAATAATAGAAAATTATAAGAAAATAACGAAAGAGTTGTGAAAAAATGATATTTGTTTATTAATATATGAAGTGTCGTTGTTTCATACAACCTTTAATATCTCGTATAGTCCTTTCAAAAAAAAAAATAAAATCTCGTATAGTATGTACTAAGATATCGACCAGTGTCCTGTCAAAATAAAAACGATATCGACTAGTGAAAATCGATTGGATTATAAGCAATTACTACAACAGCCAACTACCACCAATATTCTTTTCTTTTTCTTTTTCCTTTTTTTTTATTGTTGGCCAAATCCCTTCCACTTTCTGATTAATTTAAAAGAAACTATTTTTCAAACCAAGTAGTGCATGTGAGATAATTAAATAATACACACCTGAAATTATATATATATATATATATATATATGTCTGACTTTTAGTTTTGTATGCACTAGGTCACCGTGTAACTCAAGTGTATTTAAAAAAAAATTCACTATTTATTATCAAGAGTTACACGTATTATTACTGAAAGTATATTTTTAAAATAGCACTTTTCAGTAATATTTTGCGTAATTTTTCTAAAAATGAACTTGAGTTGCACGGTACAGTTGATGCACATGAGACTTAATATGCGCACACACACACACACACATATATATATATATATTAGTAAATCTCTTGTTCAATCGGTACATCATGCAATTTAAATATATTTTGAAAAATTAAGAATTATCTTTTATAAATAAATTAGAGTGATATATACATATATAATATATATATATATATATATATATATATATATATATTATGAAGATTGAAAAGAATAAAGTCATAATGGGAAGACTTCGTAGACATTAGGGTAGTCACGCTTATAAATGATGGTGTATGATCATTTATCGGTAAATTCCTACGACCATGACTCGGAAATGGACAAAAGGAAAATAAAAAAAATCAAAATTTCACACATTACTCACGACCCTGAGATGAGATGACACTAGAGTTGTGGATTATTTTTTGCATATCACATGTCAAGTGTCTTATTCCTATTAGTCAGCTTTATTTTATTTAGATAGAATTTAAATTTTCAATTTTATATATTATCTTTAAAAAGATATATATTATATATCAAAATTTAAGATTTCTTTTCTCTATAAATAGACACCAATATTGATAGGGTTTTAAAACATAATTATTTCTCTCTTTTATCTTCTCATTTGTGTCATCTTCTAATTTTTTTACCATGGATTCAAGTTATCCAAACTCTCAAAATTATCCTAATTTTCAATCTTTTTTAAACCCGAAAGATTTTCCAAACTCGCAAAATTATCCTTATTCCCCAAATTATCCAAACTCTCAAGATTATCCTAGTTAGGGCCATGATATTTAAATCTTGTGCTTTCCTTAATAAGCCCACAAGACAGGTTCCTTGATTATGGGCCTCAAATTAAGTTGTTGGGCCTAGACTTGGACTTGAATTGAGGACCGCATAAATAAATCCTCTTACGATTGATTTGATTTCCAAACGGTGATTATTACACATTTAAGTAAATAATGTTATAATATATTATATTATAATGGACATAATATTAGATTATAGTCCAGTGGGCTTTAGGCCCACAAGACTTAGATGTTAGGGTTATGTACTCTTATATATTGTATCGTTCCCTATGTATTTCATATACTTCAACATTGTAAACACTTTGACGGCAGATATAGTTTATACTCTCCTGGCTTGGGCGCCCCCAGACGTAGTCACTCTGTGACGAACTGAGTTATCAAACTCTGTGTTATTATTTACGCTTTACTCTTTTCTCTCGATTACAACACGTTATCAGCACGAGTCTCTACGAGCAATAAGGATTTACGAGAGGATTGCTCCAGTAGTTTTCGGATCGGATTCAAAACTCACCCATAATTAATTTTTGGATTTAAGCGACTACTCAACAAAATGTCAAACATCACCAAACGCGAATTTGATGAACTGGCACTAGAAGGCCACAATTATTTGACATGGGCTCTAGACGTTGAAATCCACCTAGCTTCAAAAGATTTATCCGACACCACCACACAAGGGTGGAAATTCACTCCTTCCCAAAAGGCACAAGCTCTAATCTTCTTAAGACATCATCTTCACAAAGATCTTAAGAACGAATACCTCACTGAAAAAGATCCATCGAAGTTGTGGAAATCCCTCCAGGATCGATTCCAACAACAACACGATGTGATCCTCCCCGAAGCCAGACATGAATGGATAACACTTCGTTTGCAAGACTTCATGTCTGCGACGGACTACAACTCCGCCCTACATCGCATAGTTTCTCAGCTTAAGTTGTGTAATGAAACAATAACTGATGATCAGTTAATCGAAAAAACTCTTTCCACTTTCCACGCTAGTAATCTTGTACTCCAACACCAGTACATGGCCAAAGAGTATCAATCACACTCCGAGCTCATTTCTGCACTACTAGTTGCAGAAAAACACAATCAATTGTTGATGAAAAATCACAATACTAGACCGGTTGACTCACAAGTTGTGCCTGAGGCACATGCTACTCGGAGGAACTCTAGAGGCCGTAAACGTGGAAAAGGAAATGAGGCGAGTGGGGGACGCGGATCGACCCGAGGTCGAGGCCGTGGTAGGGGTAGAGGTCTAGGTCGCAACAATGCACAATCCAGTGCAGCTGATAAGAATGCACCTCAAGATAAACCATCGAGCTCAGGTGTACAGAACAAGCAACTCTGTCACAAGTGTGGATGCGACGATCATTGGTCTCGCGAATGTCGAACTCCAAAACATCTAGTGGAGCTATATCAACGCATGCTTAAAGACAAAAAGGGGAAGGCTCCTAAAGGTGAATCACACCACACCGACTTGCCCGGAACGGGCTTTGACATGGAGAATGATGACCTCTTGGGTGATACAATGACTATAGACGCCTTTGGAGACAATGAGTGATCGACATCAACTTGCTTTATTAGACTTCTTTGATACTATTTGTTATTTGGTTTGACCAGCATGTTTTGACTGGCTTTTACTTTGACTATGTCGCATGATACATTTTATGGATTTTTTATTAATGCTTATCGATGCTTTATTTTTACAGTCAATCCAATTGTCGATCACTATTGTCTACAAAAATAATTTAATACGTTTTTTGATAAAGTAGGACCTAAGTGATCCCTTGTGCGGCTGATCAATCGACGTCTGTAATCTTGGTTCTCCTTAGCATTCCTCATATCTAAACGTACAATTCTGTGCTTAGTAGATAGTGCTACTACACATACTATCTTAAAAGATAGACAATTTTTCCAAACATTAACTGAAAAGAAAGGAAGTGTCACTACTATTTCCGATGACGACATACAAATCATTGGCTCAGGTAGAGCCTCGATCATTCTACCTATGGGTACCGAATTAATAATCGAAAATGCTTTATTGTTTCCACAATCAAAGCGTACCCTCCTCAGTTTCAAAGACATTCGACAAAATGACTATCACATTGAAACAAATACTGAGGACAATAGTGAATATATGTTGATGACTCAGTATTTAAATTGTCGTAAACACATCGTCAAAAAACTTTCATCTTTCTCGTTTGGCTTGTATTACACATACATCAGACCCTCAAATCTCCATATAACCCTTAATCTAAAATTTAATGATCCAAATTCTTTCAAACTATGATATGAGTGGTTAGAACATCCAGGACAAACCATGATACGTCGGATTCTATGTAATTCATCCGGCCATAACATAACACACAACAGAATCCCTTCTGTTAATGAATACATATGTGATGCTTGCACAAAGGGTAAACTTATAATTCGTCCTTCTAGTAGTAAAGTAAGAACTGAATCTCCTAAATTCCTTGAGCGGGATTCAAGGAGATATTTGTGGACCAATACACCCAGCATCTGGACCATTTCAGTATTTTATGGTCCTAATAGATGCATCCACTCGGGGAACTTATGTCACCATGCTATCCACTCGCAATACTGTTTTTGCAAAGCTTATTGCACAGATTATTCTGTTGAGATCTCAATTCCCAGATCATCATATTAAATCCATTCGTATGGATAATGCCGGTGAATTCACCTCTAAGGCATTCAATGATTTTTGCATGGCACTGGGAATCAAAGTGGAGCATTCGGTCCCTCATGTTCATACTCAAAATGGTCTAGCTGAATCATTATTTAAACGTCTTAAATTAATCGCTAGACCGCTACTATAAAAAATGAACTTACCTGTTTCATGTTGGGGGCATGCTATTCTACATGCATCATCACTAATCCAATTCCGACCAACTGCATATCATGAATATTCCCCTATTCAACTCGTGCTTAGAAATGAACCTAACATTTCCCATCTGCGTACATTCGATTGTGCAGTGTATGTTCCCATACCACCACCTAAGCGAACATCTATGGGTCCACAAAGGAAACTCGGTATTTACATCGGTTATGTATCTCCCACCATACTTAAATACCTCGAGCCTTTAACTGGGGGTCAGTTTACAGCCCGTTTCGCTGACTGCACATTCGATGAAGATCTATTTCCGGCCTTAGGGGGAGAGAAAAATACCATAATTAATAAATGCCGTGAAATTACATGGAACACAAAAGATCTTCAGTTCTTAGACCCACGCACAAATCAAACTGAACTTGAAGTTCAAAAGATAATAAATTTGCAATAATTAGCAAATAACCTGCCAGATGCATTCACTGATCATAAATGAGTGACTAAGTCGCATATACCTGCGGTAAATGCGCCTCAAAAGGTACAACTCCCTTTGAAGACAAATATTAATCCCCCCATGCGCCAAAAGCGTAAAGGAAGCATTAACATAAGCGAACCTAGTTCGCGTAAGTGTAAAGCTAGCAAACACACTATGTCACCCCTAAAATTTCTTGATGAGATTCGTCTTGTAGACGAAAATCAGAGTCAAAATGCACGTGCAAAAGCAATCAATGACTCTGAGAATGCGGAATCATCAGACCGATACCCTTTGAGAAATGAAGAGGATCTGGTCGATGTAAACATTGAAGTTTCAACAAACTTCGTAAAAACGGGAGAAACATATAATAGAAACACAACTGTTGTTGACAACACATTTGCAGCCTTAATTGCCTTCACCATTTCTAATAATGATCATGATCCTGAACCCAAAACTATATCCGAGTGCCGGAGGCGCTCCGATTGGGTGAAATGGGAAGCTGCAATAAAGGCAGAGCTAGATTCGCTAAACAAACGAAATGTTTTCAGTTCCATCGTTCGTACCCCAAAAAATGAAGTCCCTGTGGGATACAAGTGGGTATTTGTACGAAAGCGAAACGAGAACAACAAAATTGTGAGATACAAAGCAAGGTTAGTGGTTCAAGGGTTTTCGCAGAGACCCGGTATTGATTTTGATCAAACATACTCTCCTGTTATGGATGCTATAACATTCCGCTTCCTAATATCCCTGACAGTTAAACTAAACTTAGAAATGCAGTTACTGGACGTAGTTACCGCATACTTATACGGATCATTAGATTCTGACATCTATATGAAAATCCCTGATGGTTAAATATTCCCCAAATGAGGAATAACGAACATCGTAGTATGTTCAGCATTAAATTGCAACGCTCGTTATATGGCTTAAAACAGTCAGGTCGTATGTGGTATAATTGACTAAGCGAATTCCTCCTGAGGAAGGAATACGTAAATAACGAGACTTTTCCTTGTGTCTCTACTAAGAAATCCCTTAATGGTTTTTTGTATCATCTCGGTGTATGATGATGATCTAAACATTATCGGAACAAGGAAAGAGATTGAAGAAGCAAGTTCAATCTTAAAAACTGAATTTGAAATGTAAACTTTGGGTAAAACCAAGTTCTGTCTCGGCCTACAGATCGAACATTTTCCTGAAGGAATACTGATACACCAATCAGCTTACCTAAAGAAAGTGTTGGAGAGATTCCATATGGATAAATCTCATCCTTTAAGCACTCCAATGGCTGTCCGTTCTCTTGATTTGGAAAATGACCCATTTAGACCTAAAGAAGATACCGAAGAGCTATTGGGACCTGAGGTTCCCTATCTAAGTGCAATTGGCGCACTGCTCTATCTTGCAAACTGCACTAGGCCCGATATTGCCTTTGCAGTGAATCTACTTGCAATGTTCAGTGCCTCCCCTATGAGGAGACATTGGAATGGTGTGAAACATATCTTACGATATCTTCAAGGTTCTCAAGATCTTGGTCTTTTCTATCAAAAAAACCAAGACAACACACTTATAGGTTATGCTGGTTATCTATCTGATCCCCATAATGCGAAATTGCAAACGGGTTATGTTTTCCTCTGTGGTGGAACAACCATTTCATGGAGATCTGTCAAACAAACTTTGGTGACCACATCGCCAAACCACTCAGAGATCATAGCTCTATACGAAGCTGCACGAGAATGTGTGTGGTTAAAGTCCCTTATAAAACACATTCACGATTCGTGTGGTATCCTTTCTGTTGACTTATGCCCCTCAATTATCTATGAAGATAATGCTGCATGTATTGCACAAATGAGCAATGACTACGTTAAATGGAACTTGACGAAATATATTTCCCCAAAATTCTTTTATCCTCACGAACTCCAAAAGAATGGTGAGATCACGATTAAACAAGTACGCTCAAGTGACAATCTAGCTGATTTGTTCACTAAATCCCTTCCCACTTCGACTTTTGAAAAGTACGCACATGAAATCGGGATGCGTCAACTTGGAAGGTTGTTATCTTCAGGGGGAGTATCAAATACTAAACAATCATAATGATTGGATCCTCAAGATTGTTTATAATACTCCACTAGGTGACTCTTATATTCTTCCTTGTCATTATTATGTCCAAGGGGGAGTGTTATAATATATTGGAATAATATATTATATTATAATGGACATAATATTAGATTATAGTCCAGTGGGCTTTAGACCCACAAGACTTAGATGTTAGGGTTAGATACTCTTATATATTGTATCGTTCCCTATGTATTTCATATACTTCAACATTGTAAACACTTTGACGGCAAATATAGTTTATACTCTCCTGGCTTGGATGCCCCCAGACGTAGTCACTCTGTAACGAACTGGGTTATCAAACTCTGTGTTATTATTTACGCTTTACGCTTTTCTCTCGATTACAACAAATAAATCCTCTGTCAGATCTTTTCACTAAATCACTTCCTGCTTCTACTTTTGAAAAGTATATTCATGAGATTGGGATGCGTCGACTTGGAAGATTATTATTTTCAGGGGGAATATCAAATTCAAAACAATCCTGAAAATTGGATCCCGAAGATCAATAATTATACTCTTCCCGTTAACTATTGTATTCTTCCAAGTTACTATTATTATGTCCAAGGGGGAGTGTTATAAAATATATGTTAATATATTATGGACATAATAATATATCTAGGTCCATTGGGCTTTAGGCCTATGAGCTTTAGGGTTAGGGTTAGGGATACATTACTATTTAATGTTGTATTCTTAATATTGTACACACAGAATATTATTCGCAGTATTACTCAGAAATTGACTTGGTCGCCCCCAGACTTAGTCACTTGTGACGAATTGGGTTAACAAACCTTGTGTTCTTTATTTCTTTATTATTTTACTCAATTTACAACAAATATACCCATTTGGTTCTTAATAAAAAGTTTCTCTTCCACCGATAAAAAAAATTATATTTAGTTGATCAAACTAAATTAATTTAGTCAAACAAGTAAATAATTAAAATAAATAATAAAAATAATCTTAGTAAAAATGTGATTATTGGCATCTCCATGGAACAATTCTTCTTCACGTCCAAAAGAATTCTCAGGAATTTTAATATGTTGGCATCTGATACGTGGGGATAATGGAGATAATCCCAGTCTCCTTCGTCCTGCTGAAGAAATTTTTTTAAAGACATCCCTCTTACTTTCTGTATAGTATTGCACTTGAAACTCGTTGATTCATACGAGTTTCTTGAAGACATCCATCTTCCTTTCCGTACAGTGAGTATGCGCTCAAAAGAATTTAGGTTTTTGGATGTTTTGATTTGGAGATCTTTTTTCCTTTTTATTCCTAATTCTCTCAAGCCCCCATGCCTAGATTTGATTGACTAGGGTTTTGATTTGGGAGAGAATTTACTGTATTTTATCTATCAAGACCTAATTCCCTCTAAATACACTCACGTCAATATTTTGCTTAAAAAAAAGAAAAAAATAGATCTACGTGTGTATACCGGTTGTGTGACTGGTTATAGGCAGTTGGAGGACGAAAACCATAATTTTTGGTAAATTTAAGGACGAAAACAAAAATTCAAAACTTAAGAGGACGAAAACCATAATTTTAAGTAAGTTAAATGACGAAAAAAAAAATTTAAAATTTAAGAGGACGAAAATCAAAGTCAACGAAATTTATAAGACAAAACTGTATATTTTCCCTAACTTATAAATAAATTACAGGTGACAATTACTTTTCCACCCTGACTCAGGTCTGTCGGCCACCCAAGTTATTGTAAATACTTTTTTTCTGGATTTCGTGTCACGAGTGCAAAGTTACCAATAAACTGGGTCTTAAAGAATCAACTTTTTTTAAAGCAATTACTTTCTCTTAATGCCCAGCCTTTATAATTCCAATATCAGAATCGATTTCAAAATAAAAATAAAAAGATAACAATTTTAATGCTAGATCCTCTGTTTTCTTCCAATTGCTCCAACTAACGTTAGCAGAATGTCCGGTGATGCCACGCTGTCTTTGAAGGTAATGGTAAATAAGGAGAAAAAGAAGGTTCTGTTTGCAGAAGCCGACAGTGATTTCGCAGACGTTTTGTTGAGCTTCTTGGCATTGCCGCTGGGAAGAATTGTGAAGCTTCTGGAGAAGCAATATGCTGATAATCCCCCTGTTTTGGGAAGCATAACATCTCTGTACAAAGGCTTGTCAAATCTTGAGGATGTCCGTTTCTCGACGCCTGCTGCTAAGCTTATGCTACTCGATCCACCCAGTTCCTCTGATCCTTTACTCTCCAAACTGAAACCCCACGTTTTTAATGATTTTCCACCTGTAAAATATTTCTCATGCGGTAGACAGTATTGCTCACATGAAGTTAAATGCATTTATTATGGTAATGTTGTGAAATGCAATTGTGGTTCTCTTATGCATAATTACACTGGTGGGAGTTCTAAAGATACTACTGATGGAGTGTTCACAATAGATACTGCATCTTTTATAATCTCTGATGATTTGAAAATGGTGCCTAATTCCCCTTGCTTCTTCCAAACTTTGAGGAATTTTGGTGATATGCTCGCTGAGGGTGCCGAACTAAAGAATCTGACTTTGGGAACCAATGAGGTTAGTAATGTCGAATTTGTGTTTTAATTACTCAATGGTAAATTACGAACCAAATGAGCCCTAAATTGATTATTTTATTATTTTCGTCCGTTTCAATGTATGTTGTTCATTTGGTTTTTTTTTTTTTTTTAAACTATTATTCACTTTTTTATTATTATTTTCAATACTTTTTACACTATTTTTATTATTTTTGCACTTTTCTTTATCACATCATTTATATTTTTTTATTTTTTTCATCACATTATTTATATTTTTTCACTTTATCTTAATCCGTGTGTCCAAAAACAACGAGAAATTTATAGCGGGACGAAGGGAGTAGAGTTTAATTTGCTTATACTAGATGATTGATTATTATTATAATAGTATGTTTTATTCTAATTTTAAAAATAATGAAAAAAAAAGAGAATTATTTATTGTGATAGAAGGAAATAATTGATGAGAATGATTATAAAGGAGGAAATGATCAATTAGGTAATTCAATAGAGCAATAATTACCCTGTTTAAAAGGTTATGAATCATATTTATTCTCATCAATTATTATTTCTCGTATGATTTTTAGCCTTGATTAATATTTAGTTCAAACGGAATTTTTGTATCACAACAAAAATAGGGAAACCAGTTTTATGATTTAGCACAAATTTTGAGAAAATAATTTATTTTTTTTAATAAAATTATCTCTTACCAACTTAAAAAATGTTTTTACTCAATTGGAATTTTTTTATAGAATAATAATGAAACATAGTGATATGATAATTTAAGTCATTTATTGTTCAAAAGCTTTTTATCATGGTCAGTTCCTTTTGTGGCATTACTAGATAATGGATTTACTCAAGTGCTGTTTGTTCTCCAAGACTCCATTGTCGGACTTCTTATTCGATGTGGGAGAGGTCGTCTCCACAAAACCTGAAGCTGGAATTATCTCGCATCAGACTAAGAAAGAAGAGCCTACAAATTCCAAGGAAATAATTCTGAAAGTGATGGTACACAAATCTACAAATAGAGTGTTGTTTGTTGTAGCAGAGGATGACTTCATAGAGTTGCTCTCTAGTTTCCTCATCATCCCCTTGGCAGGAGTTGAGTCCCTTTTGGACGCAAACACGGGCCTCAATCACATGGACAATCTATACCGGAGCTTATCAGATGTAAGTGTTGACAAGTATTTCATCAGCCCACAAACCAAACAGAGGTTGATGAATCCAAACATACCTCATGCTTCCAAGTCCAAAAACGCGTTTCTTCCTCTCAAGTATGAAGACACCGTTTCAAAAATCAAGTCCCCGAAAGGCGAGGGTAATCATATCAAGTGGCCTACAACATATTTCGTAACAGATGATCTAACTGTGGCACCATTTTATGTATCCTCAACCTTTTCTATCCTCAATGACCTCAATGTTTCTTTATCCGACGTTTTAGAACGGGAGGTGAACATTGGATTGCAAGAGGTATTGCTATTGTGAAATTTCATAATTTTCAACAATTTTTTTTTAATGTTCGTGCTAATAATAAATAATGTTCAATTTGTGCAGGGTTTGAGCATATTGAAAGCTTCTCTAACTTCGAATTCTGTCCTAACCAATGGACTGATGAATCGAATAATGAGGAAACAACCTAAGCATGAACACTGAGTCTCATATATGTCTTGTTCAGTTTATTATGTGTTTTTTTTTTTTTGGTGTCGCCTTCTATATCTAATTTTAAAGTTGTTCCCTAGAAGCGTGTGGCAACTGTTTTATATCATCTGTGTGGGTTGGTTACATGCATTCATGGTAGGATTAATATATTTTGTTCAGCCTCTGATATAAATTTGTTTTCTTAATGACTCGTGTTGTGAGACTTTTACTCTTCTAAGGCATCGTTTGATTTAATAGACAAAATTAATAATTCAAAATAGATTAGTTAATATCATAATCTAAATTAAAAAAATATATTTTGATCTATGTATTAAGATAATTAGTAAGGTAAAAGAATTTTATTCAAATTTGACTCTCGTAGTAAGAAAATTTACTTTCAAATTTCACTCACAAGAAAATGTAAAAATGAAAATTTAAAATTCTATTATAAATTTAAAATATCATAATTTTTGTATTAATTAAAACATAAAAATTCTAAAAATAATTTAAAATCTAATTTTAAAAATAAGTAAAAATTCAAAAAATTTTGTTATAAAAGGCTAATTTAAAATAATGAGTAACACAATTTGAAAAAAATAATAAAACACCGTCAATTTAATAAAAAATATTATTTTAACTAAAAATTTTCATAATTTTTTTATTAAATCCAAAACTTACTAATATGGTATGTTAGGGCCCATGATATTGCAATCTTGTGCTTGCCTTAATAAGCGCACAAGACTTGATTATGGGCCTCAAATTAAGTTGTTGGGCCTAGACTTGGACTTGAGTTGAGGACCGCATAAATAAATCCTCTTACCATTGATTTGATTTTCCAAACGGTGATTATTACACATTTAAGTAAAAAAAAAAATCAATTTCATTTTATAACTTTGAATTTTTTTTGTAAGAGGTCCCAAAAAATATTAGATTTTCACGTCTACTGACAAGAGTGCAAATGGCGCTTGGCGGTAGTCTGGCGGTCGAGTGCCACCAAGCGCCAAGACCGCCTAGACGGTGCCTAGGCGCCGCCTTGGTGCCAAAGTTTTTCTATTTTTTATTTTTATTTTTTTATTAATATTAATTTTTTCTAAATATATATTAATAAAAATATACATTATAGATAAATTATAAATTTAAAACATAATTAATAAATATCACAAAATATATAAAGTCAAAAAAATGTTAAAAACTATCATAATACGATATTGTCCAACTTCTAAATGAAACACAAAAAGAGCAAAATACATAGAACGAATAAATTATGAAATAGTTCAATTAAACTTTCATGTTAGTAATTTAGTAAATTAGTTTTTATTTTTTAATTTTAGTTCTAACTTTTAAGTTGAAATAAAAATTTAAAAGAAGAGCAATGATCATCTAGGCGGTGTCAAGATGGTCTTGGCGGCCGCCTAAGCGGTCTCGGCAGTGCCAAATGTGTTGGCGGATTTTTCTCGACGATTTGACCTTGGCGTCGGCGGCCGAGGGCCTTCAAGCGCCTAGGCGACTGCCATTTACATCCATGCTACTAACTCCGCAACTGTTACAAGTTTTGTAGATTTTGCATTTTTCATCCCATAAGTTTGAACTATTTCGTAAATTAAAGGTTCCAAGAAATTGTGCGTCATTATGGCGTCATCTGTGGAATTTAAGCAACTTTCGAATTGAATTGGACCAATTAAGAAATTATGGTATAAAAATTGAAAACCTTAAAGTTTTGGACTTTTGAAGGAAAATTTAAAGTTATGGGACCAACTGAATTTAACCCTTACCAGCAACCTAATTCTTATACAATCACAAAGGAATTTTTTTTGTTATTTATTTTTCACCTATTATAATTTTGGTCTTCTAATTATTACAATTTGAGTTTTAGCTTTTTAACACTCAAAAAAGTTGAAATCTATTTTTTTAAAGATAAAGGATAAAAATTAAATTTTTTTATAAAGATAGAAGATACCAGATGATACCTCATATGCTTATCGAAATGACCAAAGATTCCCTAATCCCTACTCCTACTGCCTAAACTAATGCGTGCCCTCAAAACTTCCGATAAATCCCCTTAAATAGAAATCTAAAACCCCTTCCTCAGTATGCCAATCAAGCATGCTCATCACATTAACTTCGACTCTAGTTATTAAGAATTAATAACAAGTCAAATCAACTCAACTCAACTCATCACAATCCTCTCGGTAGTGTATCACTCTTCTTTAACCAACATAACTCATTTTCTATTGTTTCCTTTCGAACGTCACCATCCAAAACCTACAAATCACACATTCGGAGAGAAACAAGAATTAACAAAATATCAAATCAAAATAAATGTAAAACTAACAGAAATAAACAAAAGTAATAAAAGAAAATGAGTTGCCTCCCATTCAGCATTATTTTTAAGACCAAGTGGTTGTGTTTGAATTTGAGGATAAGAAAATGAATTAAGTTATAAATTAAAAATGAATCAATAAGGGTATTATTGTCTTTTTAACATCAATTTGAGCACAATTGAAAATTTTGTAGAAACAGGGCAAAAAAGAAAATGCCCATATCAAAAAGGACAAAAATGAAATTATCCCTTTTTTTTATACTTTTGATTTTACATTTGCAAAAAGAAAAAAAATAATGTTGACATCCACCTGCCAATAAATTTTTAAATATTATATAAAAATATTAATCCTAATACACTGAACGTGTAGCCCACAATTACACAGAATAGCGAGTTGTTATTTGCTCGCCCAAAAATTCCTTTCAAGTTTCATAGCCACTTTTGTTTTTGTATAAGTATAGATATAGATTTGTACCCATATCACTGCTGAAGTACCCCACTTTCATAATGAGCCATTTATTTTCTCTATTCATTTTTTCCTTTCTCAAAGCCGTCACCCACTACCACATTCCCATCTTCAATTAATTGTATTATAATCTGCCATTACCAAGAATCAACATCAACTTAAAATTTGAATTCTCCTCGGAATATCTGCCTTTAAAGAATAAACTTTTTGTAAAGCAATTACTTTCTCTCAATGCCCGACCTTTGTTATAATTCCAATTTCAAAACCGATCTTAGTGCGATCTAAGCAGTTTCAAAAAAAAAAAAAACAATTTAATCCTCTGTTTTCTTCCAATTGCTCCAACTAACGCTAGCAGAATGTCCGATACTGCCACGCTGTCTTTGAAGGTAATGGTAAATAAGGAGAAGAAACAGGTTCTGTTTGCAGAAGCCGACAATGATTTTGCAGACGTTTTGTTGAGCTTCTTGACGTTGCCGTTGGGAAGAATCGTGAAGCTTCTGGAGAAGCACTACCCTGATAATCCCCCTGTTTTCGGAGGCTTAACATCTCTGTACAAAAGCTTGGCAAATCTCGACGATGTCCGTTTCTCAACGCCTGCTGCTAAGCTTCTGCTCCTCGATCCGCCCGGTTCCTCTGATTCTTTACTTCTAAAACTTAAACCCAACGTTTTTAAAGATTTTCCAACTGTAAAATATTTCTCTTGCAGTACTTGCAACAATGGAGGTGTATTAATGTATGATGGCAAAGTTGTGAGATGCAATTGTGGTATTCGTATGATAGAGTACACTCGTCGGACTTGGGGATATAGATGATACTACTGTTGGACTGTTCATAATCGAAACTGGATCTTTTATAATCTCTGATGATTTGAAAATGGTTCCCAATTCCGCTGGATTCTTCCAAACTTTGAGGAATTTTGGTGATATGGCCGCTGAGGGTGCCGAACCAAGGAATCTGACTTTGGGAGCCACTGAGGTCAGGTGTGTCGAATTTGTGTTTTTAATTACCCAATGGAAATGAAAATTAAAGTTTAATTTGAGTATATTTGATGATTGATTATTTTTATAATGATTATTATAATAATTTCATTTTATTATAATTTTAAAAATAATGGATAAAACGAAAATTATTTATTGTAATTGATCAGAATAATTATAAAAGTGAAAATGATCAATTCGGCAATTGAACAGAGCAAAAATTACCCTGTTTAAAAGGTTATGAATCATGTTTATTCTCATTTTCAATTGCCACGAAAATGATATGATTATTAGGGTTTTTTTTTTTTTAAATATTGTATATTCTATTTGTGTTTATGAAAATACAATGATTTATAAAGTTTTTATGTTTCTAAGCAGAATCGTGAACTGAGATCACGATTTACCAAGTTAAAATTAACTCCTTTTGGTGTGAGAGGTATTCATCTGCTGACGTGGGAAAACGTAAATTCCATTCACGTTTCCTGGCCGATGGCAGAAAGGCTGCAGAAATTTGGTGAGCTTAAATTACGGAAACTAATTTTGACTCATTCCTTTTCATATAAGTTAACATATTACATACTTACATTACTGAATCATATTAAATGAGTCATATTTTATAATAATGCACGTTCTTTATAATGGTTTAATAGTATTTAACATTTTTTTTAATAAAAAAGTGTGCATCTGAAACAATAAATTTAATACTATTAAACA
>JAPKLY010001419.1:13117-45706 GCA_026898435.1 Prunella vulgaris | reverse complement strand
ATACACGTATGGACACTGTGGAAACAACAATCACCGCGTTGAAAACGACGGTGGGAACGTTGGAGAGAGGGGTGACTGAAGTTAAGGCTACGATGGAATCCCTTGACGCACGAGTTGACGCGTTGTAATCTGGCATGACTGAACTGAAGGATATGATGCGCCAAATGATGAAAGAGAAGGGTATCGACAACGGCGCCTCTTCTGTCACCGCAACAGACCGCCCTCGCACAGAACCTATTCTACAAGAGCGCCCTGCCCCTACAACGGCGACTACTAAGTTGGAATTACCCAATTTTACAGGTGAAAATCTATATGCCTGGATATCACGTGCTGAACAATTTTTCCGGCTTGATAATACACCGGATGATATGCGTTTGGAGTTGGCACTGATAGCGATGGAGGGCAACACGCTGCAGTGGTTGCAATGGCTACTAGATCAGTATTCGGGGCTCAGTTGGTGAAAATTTACAGTGGAACTATTACGCCTTTATAGCGACGACCACGGGCTGATCCGTTTGAGACACTCACCCTATCTCGACAAACTGGTACCGTCGATGAATATGTGGATCAATTTATTGCCCGGATGGCTGTTGTGAAGAATTTGACTCAACCCCATGCCTTGGGCCTTTTTCTACATGGTCTTCGGGATGATATTCGTCTTCGCATCCATTCTAAAGATGCTGAAGACATCTGCCAAACTATGCACTTGGCTCGAGAGATTGAGCAGGAAATTACAGCATCGTGGACACCTCGATATGCGAGTTACTCAAATTGGGCTCCACCAGCCCCAACTCTCACCTTCCAGTCAGCACCAATCTCTCACCAAAACACTTACTCTCAAGCCAATGGGGGATCTTCAGCCCAGCGGAATTTTTCTGTGAATTCCACCAGCAGACTGCCTTCTGAGTCCTCTGGTTCGGTTAATCAGAGGCGTTTGAAAGGTCCAAAATATATGTCGCATAACGAGTACATGGACCTTCGCAATAAAGGGCTTTGTTTCAAATGCAAAGAGCCCTACACACCTTTGCACGTTTGCTCTAGCAAATCACTCCGCATCATGGTGATGGGCGATGGAGAAACCAAAGGGGAAGTGGAGCCTTCGGATGAAGGAGTATTGGACAGTGTTACGGAGGAATTTGATCTTCAGCATTTGGAGGTGTCGGTTGTCGCCGCCTGTGGGTGTGACGGTCCACAAACGATGAAACTATTGGGCGAGGTAAATGGGTCTTCAGTGGTAGTGATGATCGATAGTGGAGCCTCTCACTGCATCATTTCCAGTGCTATGGCCTCCAAGCTGGGGCTGTCCTTTGGTGATAAGACTACCCTTCCAGTGATTTTAGGGGACGGAAATGAAACAAAGACGGATGGAGTTTGCTCGGGTATTCAACTGCGGTTGGGTACTACACTTTTTCAGATTGAGGCATATGCATTCCCAATTGGTGGTGTGGATTTGATCTTGGGAATTACTTGTCTGTCTACATTAGGGGACGTTCGAGCCAATTGGGCTACATTGTCAATGCAGTTCGAGTACTAGGGAAAATTGGTGACTTTGAAAGGAGAACCCGGGCTCACTCGATGACAAATTTTAGCAGCCTCTGCACTGAAATTAACAGGAGTTTATCAGAGATGGCTTTTGTGGCCTTTGGAATTAACAATGATCACTTGTGTGAGCACCACTGTGCTAATCGACATTTAGGCCCTCCTTAACGAGTTTCCGCAGGTGATGCAACTTTCCTCCGGGCTACCTCCACGAAGAGAGTGTGATCATCGCATACCTCTTCAGCCAGGGTCCTCAATTGTGTCTGTTCGCCCTTACAGATATAGTGTGCATCAGAAGACAGAGATAGAAAGACTTATGGATGAGATGCTCACGGCTGGATTAATTCAGGCTAGCAAGGGTCCTTACTCGAGCCCTGTTCTATTAGTGCACAAGAAGGATGGTAGCTGGCGGTTTTGTGTGGACTACAGAGAGTTGAATAAAAAAATGATTCCTGACAAGTATCCCATACCTATCATTCAGGAATTGCTAGATGAACTCCAAGGGGCAGCTTGTTTCACCCGCCTAGACTTGCGGGCAGGGTACCATCAGATTAGAATGGCTCCTGAGGATATCGAAAAAACTGGATTCCGAACTCATTCAGGCCACTATGAATGGTTAGTCATGCCATTCGGGTTGAGTAATGCCCCATCGACCTTCTAATCTGCCATGAATGACCTTTTCCGGCCTTTACTTCGCAGGTTTGTTTTGATATTTTTTGATGATATACTTATTTATAGTCGAACTAAGGAAGAACATTTGAAGCACTTACACGTGGTGTTAGAGTTGTTAGCATCTGCTTCCTTTGTTATCAACCCAAAAAAGTGTTTATGGGCACAAAGTTCAATTGACTATTTGGGTCATGTGATCTCGTCGAATGGAGTTACAATGGATCCAACAAAGGTTCTTGTGGTCCTACAATGGTCGACTCCCAAATCGGTGAAGGGGGTCCGTGGGTTTTTGGGCCTTACGGGCTATAACCGTTGCTTCATCCGCGACTACGGAAAGATAACTCATGCCCTCACAGCTCTTCTTCTCAAGGAGGCAGTTCCATTTCGCTGGAATTCCGAGGCCCAAACGTCATTTGAGGCGCTGCAACGTGCTATCACTATAACACCTGTCTTAGCAATGCCCAATTTCAAAGTTCCATTTTGTATTGAGTGTGACGCATCAGGGTGAGGGCTTGGGGTAGTCCTGATGCAAGAGGGTCGGCCAATAGCCTATTTCAGCAAGGCATTGTCAGAACAAAATTTAACCAAGTCCACTTATGAGAAGGAATTGATGGCACTCGTACTTGCAGTCCTTCATTGGCGTCCATACCTTGTAGGGCGTCGCTTCATTGTCCGGACAGATCATCGCAGCTTGAAACATCTGCTACACCAATCTATTGCATCTCCAGCCCAGCAATATTGGGTGGCTAAGCTCTTGGGGTTTGATTTTGTGATCGAGTATAAGACTGGGGCCACGAATTCAACTGCTGATGCGTTATCCCGCCGTGACTTAGAGGTTGAATTAGGAGCTATTTCAGTACCTTGTTGGGTCGATTGAGAACAATTACGAGAGGTAGTTAAGGCAGATTCAAAGTATGGGCTGATCATTGAGGCATTAGAAAAAGGATCTACAGTGACACAACCATTTACTCTCATTAATGGGGTTCTATATTATAAGGATCGGTTGGCAATTCCAAGAGAGTCAACATGGGTTAAGAAGTTGTTTGAAGAGTTTCACTCAACCCCATCCGGAGGTCATTCGGGAGCTTTCCGCACATATCGACGTATGGCAGCCAATGTGTATTGGCCAGGGATGATGAGAAATATTACAAAAATGGTGGCCGATTGTCTCGTGTGCCAACGAAGTAAGGCAGACACACGTTCCCCAGCTGGTGTACTTCAGCCACTACCGATTCCATCGAGAGTGTGGGAAGATATTAGCATGGATTTTATTTCTGGGCTGCCTCGTTCCCAGAACCTAGATACCGTACTCGTAGTGGTCGATAGGCTATCCAAGGCTGTTCATTTCATTGGGCTAACTCACCCCTACACGGCTAAAGGAGTGGCAGCCGATATGGCCAAAGAAGTGGTACGCTTGCACGACATTCCTCGAACAATTGTATCAGATAGGGATCCCATATTTTTTAGTTCATTTTGGCAAGAGTTGTTCAAGGCATTGGGCACTAAGTTGCGCATGAGTTCTTCCTATCATCCCGAGACTGATGGGCAATCGGAAGTGATAAATCGTTGCCTCGAAGCGTATCTACGTTGCTTCGCATCAGAACATCCACGACGCTGGGCTCAATGGTTGTCTTGGGCTGAGTTTTGCTTTAATACCAGTTTCCACACTGCTATAGGGTGCACACCATTTGAAGCTGTGTATGGGCGGCCTCCTCCGGCCTTAACTCAGTTCCTTCCGGGAGAGGTTCGTGTAAAGGCTGTAGCAGATGAGTTGAATGACAGGGACACAATTTTGCGGAACCTGAGGTTCCAACTTGAGAAAGCACAAGATCGAATACGACGAGCAGTCAATAAACATAGGCGAGATGTTCAGTTTGCAGCGGGGGATCGTGTGTTCTTGAAATTTAGGCCCTATCACCAGGCATCCTTGTTTCACCGATTGAATGTGAAGTTAGCTCCTCATTATTTTGGTCCTTTTGAGGTATTGGAACGCATTGGGCATGTTGCATATCGGTTGAGGCTGCCGGACGGGGCACACTTGCATCCGGTGTTTCACGTTTCGCAGCTTAAGGCAGTAGTGGGGGATCATGTAATGGATTCAGGTTTACCACTGGACATTTGTGATGAGACTCCTGAATTCATGCCATCGAAGGTGCTGCGTTGGTGAGATGTTTGGCGAGGTGATGAGCGAGTGAGACAGTTGTTGGTTACATGGGTTGGGATGTCGGATGATGATGCAACTTGGGTAGATGAGGTGGTTTAACATGCTCAGTTCTCGGAGTTCAGCCTTGAGGACAAGGCTAATTTTAAGGGGGAAGAAGTTGTTATGAATCAAGTTTACAAGCGCCGTGGGAGAGAGAAGAGGGTGAAGTAGTTCTTGGAAGTTATTCTCCTATTTTATTCTTGAAGTTATTATACTATTTTAGTTCTTCGAATACTGGTTTTATTTTAATTATTTAATTATGTTCAGTTTTGGACCCACTATGTTTATGGGCTTATTTCCTTTTTAGTATTACTATTTATTGGAGTAAACTTGGAGATTAGGGCACACAGATTTTATTATTGGATTTGGGCAGCTACGGCTGAATTGGAACCGAGTTTCGGTGTGTGATTTTTACTTTCATTCATTGTCACTTCTCTGACTCTAACAGAATCAATGACTCTCACCACTTTAGTCTAGTGTCGGATTGATTTTTCTCTTGTTGTCAGTTTTTTAATGGACCGATCTACTCCATTGTCATTTTGATATAGTGTTTGATTAGTAGATCGACCTATTTATCCTTATTTCTTTGCTTCTGTTGTCTTTATGTATTCTTTTATTTGGGTAGCTTTTTTTCATAGGGGCATATATTGATATTTTTCTTCAAATTCAGTAGTGTGTCAGATGTCTTTTGAACCCCTTGGTCTTACTTGTGGGGTGTTCTTACTCACCAGTTGAACTTGAAAGCTGCATTTCGCATTTGTCTCTTTGCTAAAACTACATTTCTTCTTGATTGGTTTGGAGTAGTATTTGCTGAACTTTTTCCTTTTAGAGAAAAGAATAATGGTGGAAGACTTTAGGATCATCTTCTTTTTGGAGATGTCAGAAGCCAGCAGCTCACTTACCTTTGTCCACGGAAGCATGGTCATCAGGTTCAGAGGGAGAAAGGGAGCTAAGAGGTTGAACAACAACAGCGTGCTTAGCGGAGGTCTCTTCCTCGTTAGCACGTCCTTGGAACTCTCCTCGGCCACAGATGCCAATTCCATACTAGCCTCCTTATTTGAATAAGGGATATTCACCACCATCTTCTTTGTCCAAGACATGTCTGAAACCAAAATGGTGAAAAAAATAAGTACTTGAAATAACTAAAATTCACAATACATCAAACATTGAAATGAAATCAGGAGCACCCCAGTAAACATAAAAAAAGTAGGATATTTTAAAAGAAGAAGACAACCACCTTCAAGTGGAGCTTCAGGATATGGTGTTGCAAAACTAAAATAAAGAAGCGTGAAGGACTCCGAGTAATGGTAATGGCCAACAATCGAATCCTTTTCTTCTTCATAAGAGCACTTAATCATCAAGGAAAAATCTTTAACGAAAATAGAATTGAAATTGAACTCTGAGGCATTGAATTCACTATAAGACAGTCCCTCTTCGGGAAAAGGCCATTGACCAGTCTTAGCAATCACAACAAAATATGGATCTTTTCAATCAGTGTCTCCGAAAGGCTTGGAAAGGAAATGAGCTGGGCATTTGGGTTTATAGCTCACATAGTAACACTTCAACAAAATAGGTGCAAAGGGGAAGCAGATTCCAGCCTCAATCTGAGCATGCCAAAGAGCCAAAGAAGGAAAGAGGAGTGAATTGGGTTCATCCTTGCACGAAAGGTCTATAAGAAAGTCTTCAATTAGGAGTAATTATAGAGGCAGGGGAAATTTAGTCCCTAACAGATTTTGGAAATTTAGAAAAGGATTGAGATGCCTTAGAAGTAATTACATGGGATAAAGGTTGTGAACCCACTCAGGAAACATTTTCGTAAAGCCCCATCTGGCTTACTGATTTTTTTGCTATAAATGGAGCAAAAAGGAAGCACTTACAGGAGATGGGCAATCAAAGGAAAAATTATGGTAGGATGAGAATGGGGGAGTACCGAGTACCTGATAGCAGAACGGAGGGCGCAGTCTTAACCCACCAGAAACTCACACGATAGAAGGAAGAGAAGCCGATCGAATTTTTTTTAAGGTAATTATAGGCAAGAATGTTGATGGGAAAGAGAGAAGAATAGAAAAGTGTGTTGGGATAAACACACGAACAATCAAGCAACAAAGTATTCGTCTACGCAGCGGAATGATCAATTATCCCTCTCTTGTTTGAATCTAATAGGAAATAATACTAAGAATATAATGCACAATAAAGCAAGAAATCACCAAGCACAACATAAGCGATTTTAACGTGGAAAAACTCCTCAGCGTGAGGAGTAAAAACCACGGGACCGAAGTCCACCCAAAATCTTCACTATGAGCAAAAATCCAAGGTTACAATCTGTCCACAATAGACATTCAACTACAAGTGTATCAAGACAATCAATACTTGATAACTACAATGAGATTAGAAAGATCTCACCCAACAACACCAAATGGAGACTACTGTGCACAACTCTCGGAAACTCCAAACCTAATCTTCACCGTCCAGAATCAACCCCTATGTGTTCTGAATGTTCTTTCCAAATTACAGCTCGATCCAACGGTTGGTTTGTGAGAAACGACCCTTTTACCTTAACTGCACAAAAGTGATTCACCCAAAAATAGACATTCTGTTTGCGTATTCCTGTTAATACAGAGTTCAAAATATGATCTCCACCGTTTAAAATGTACTTCCACAAGTTCCGAACGTGCTGACAAAATTTCAGCTCGATCCAACGGTTGAAACTCCAGATATTGCTTCTGTAGGATTTCTGCCCTTGAAATTTTCCTAAAAAACGTGAATAGTGATTTTATCACTCACTTTTGTTATCTTCCCTCAATGTCTTCTAAGGCAAGATAACACCAAGTATTGGGCCTACTTGGGCTTTACAATCTTGTTGGCTATTGGGCTCCTCCACATATTTGGAAACTCATTCCAACAAATCTCCCCCTTTTCGATTATGTCGAAAGACTAGTCATTCCGGCTATCACACGACACACCTCGAACTTTTCTCTAGGCAATGCCTTGGTCATCATATCAGCACCATTGTCATTCGTGTGAATCTTTTCAAGCTCAAGCAACTTATCATTGATGGCATCTCTCATCCAATGATATCTCACATGAATATGCTTCGATCCTGAATGAAACACAGCATTCTTACTGAGATGGATAGCACTTTGACTATCACAAAATACTATGTACCTCTCTTGCTTCAGTCCAAGCTCCTCCATAAGTCTTTTGAACCATAACACTTCTTTATATGCTTCCGTTGCAGCGATGTACTCTAATTCTGTTGTGGAGAGTGCAACACACTTTTGCAATCTTGATTGCCTTAACACAGTGCCACCTGCGAATGTTACAAAGTAGGCAGAAATTGACTTTCTGGTGTTCACATCTGATCCCATATCCGAGTCGGTGTAGCCAACTAACTCGGGCTTCCCACCTCCAAAGGTGAGTCTTAAACGAGATGTACCTCGTAGATATCTCATTATCCACTTCACAACATTCCAATGTTCTTTTCCCGAATTAGACAAATAACGGCTAACAACTCCAACTGCATGAGCTATGTCTGGCCTCGTACAGACCATTGTGTACATCAAGCTTCCCACGACTGAAGCATATGGGACTCTTCTCATTTCTTCTTTCTCTTCACCAGCTGAAGGACTATGATGAGCACCAAGCTTAAAGTTAGTGGTAAGAAGAGAACTAACCACTTTAGCTTTGCTCATATTAAATCTACCAAGCACTTTTTCAATGTATTTCTCCTGTGACAAGTGCAGCTTCTTGTTTGCTCTATCTCGGGTGATGTTAATACCAAGAATTTTCTTGACTAGCCCCAAATCCTTCATGGCAAAGGATTTGCTCAACTGTTTCTTCAACCTGTCAATTCTTGAAACATTCTTGCCAAAAATCAATATATCATCAACATAGAGCAAATAATATGGTAAAATCATCATCTGAGAACTTTTGAACAAACACACAATGATCAGAAATAGTTTTCTGGTAGCCTTGCTCCCCCATAACTGACTCAAATTTCTCATACCAGAGTCTAGGTGCTTCCTTCAAACCGTAGAGACTTTTCTTCTTTACCCTTCACCTAGAAACCTTCAGGTTGCACCATGTACATCTCTTTATCTAGCTCCCCATGAAGGAAAGAGGTTTTGGCATCCATCTGCTCGATCTCCAACTCAAGGCTAGTGGCTAAACCAAGCACAAAACAAATGGAAGACATCTTAACAACCGGAGAGAAAAAATTTCTAAATCAACTCCCACTTTCTGGCAGAAACCTTTAACAACCAATCTTGCTTTGAATCGTGGCTTGGACGTGTGTTCATCTTGCTTTATCTTGTACACCCACTTATTCTTCAAGGCATGTTTTCCCTTTGGTAGTTTCATTAGATCAAATGTGTCATTTTCTTGCAAGGACTTCACCTCATCTTGCATTGCTTCCAACCATTCGTTCTTGTGTACTCCTTGAATTGCTTCTCCATAGCATTTAGGCTCTCCCTCATTAGTCAAGAGCACATACTGATCATGAGGATACATCCTAGAAGGTACATGAGCTCTGATGGTTCTTCTAGGTGGCTCTTCAATCTCATGTTCTGGAACATTAGGTGGTTGTGGCTGATCGGTATCCTCTTCATTATCGAAATCAGGCTGATCCTGATTCTCCTCTTCAGCTTATACTTGACCTTGACCATGAGGAACAATTTCCAAGTCAATCAAGTCATTACTGGGTGTAGAAACTGAATTGTCCACTTTCTCTGATATCTCTAATGATTTGATCCTCAATAAACACAGCATCTCAACTCCTGACGAGATTTTTCTACAGGATCATAAAATCTATAACCGAACTCATCTTGATCATAACCAAGAAACACACACTGTCAAGTCTTCACGTCTAGCTTAGACCTTTCATCTTTGGGAACGTGCACAAATGCTTTACATCCAAAGACCCGCAAATGATTATAGGAAATATCCTTTCCCGACCAAATTCTGTCTGGAACATCAAAATCTAAAGGAACACATGGAGTATGATTTAAGACATGTACAACGGTACTTAGAGTATCACCCCAAAACGATGTAGACAATCCTGCTTCTGATAGCAGACATCTTACTCTCTCGACCAATGTTCTGTTACTCCTTTCGGCAAGTCCATTCAACTGAGGAGTCTTTGGATATCGGATACCTTGCTGCTTGCAATACTCATCAAAAGGACCAATGTATTCCCCTCTATTATCCGATCTGATGCATTTCAACTTCTTCCATGTTTGCCTCTCAACTAAGGCATGAAACTGCTTGAATACATCTAGCACTTGATCTTTCGTCTTCAATGTGTAGGTCTACGTCTTTCTTGAGTGATCATCTATAAAAGTCACAAAATATAAAGTACCACCAAGAGTTCTTGTTTTCATAGGACCACAAACATCAGAATAAATTAAATCAAGTATACTTGATGCTCTGGAGGGAGTCGAGGTGTTGAAAGCAACTCGGGTTTGCTTTCCTGCCAAACGGTGAGAGCACTTCTTCAGAGATGCATTCTTCAAGTCTGGAATGAGATTTCCATTCTCTAAAATCTTCAATCCCTTCTCACTGATGTGGCTGAGTCTGCTATGCCACAACTCGATTATCCTTTCATTTTCAATTGCATTTATTGAGCGATCAAGTAACTTTACTTACATCAAGTACAACGAAGAATGTTTTTGTCCCGTAGCAACAACCAAAGAACCTCTTGTGAGCTACCACTAACCATCAGAGAACAAACTGCAGAAACCTTCATCATCAAGTTACCCAACAGATATCAAATTTAATCGAAGATCAGGCACATGCTTCACATTTTTCAAAACTAGTGTAACACCATTGCTAATCTGCAAACACACATCTCCAACATCAATGGCTTTAGCTAAGCCATCATCACCCATCCTAACATTTCCATAGTCACCTGACATGTAGGATGTGAACATGTCTCTACGAGATGTGGCATGTATGGATTCACCACTGTCAACCACCCAACTACTCCCATGATATGCAAGATTAACAACTTCATAGTCATGAATGATAAGAAAATCACTTGTTGCAGCAGACACTCGATCATCATCTTTTGCTTCTTCATTCTTCTTTTCTTTTCCTTTATCTTTCTTGTCATCTTGCTTAGGTTTACTGCAATGCTTCGCTATGTGTCCTGGAGTGTGACAATTCCAACAATCAACCTTGCTATATCTGTTGGATTTGCTCCTGTCTTTTTGTTTACCTTTTGGACCTCTACTTTTACTTATCCCTCTCTTCTCTATGACCAAAACATCTGATTGCTAAAAAGAGCCCTGCGATTTTCTTCTTATTTCCTCATTCAAGATGCTGCCCTTAACCAATTCCATGGTAATGGTACCGTCGGGGGCTGAAATAGATAAAGATGTCCTGAATGTCTCCCATGAATCCGGTAATGTACCGAGAAGCCACAAACCATGTACTTCATCTACAAACTTGATGTTCATTCCTGACAATTGATTAATGATACCTTGAAATGAATTCAAGTGATCAGTCATAGGAGTGCCATTTTTGAATTTCAAATTCATCAGCTGCTTGATTAGTGTTGGTAGAATTTACTAATTGGGTGATTTATATGACTGATTTTATCACTGAATCCTACCAAACAATAATCAAGTAATGTTCTTGAGAGAGTTTTTGTAGAGAGAGAAAGTAGATAGAAGAAAGGTGTTGTGTATTATGAACTTAGAGAGAGAAAAGTATTACAATGACCCTATTTATAGGTTTGCATGTAACGAGGTGGCACATAGTGAGCTTATTTAGCCTAATGTGCTGACAAATGTCCTCAACACTTGTCATCATGCCTACTATTACACTCTAATTACATTGCTCTGTCCTACTACATCACTACTGATTCCCTATGTAGCTATTAGCTTCGCTTTGGACTGGGCGAGCTCCTTGGTGAGCTCCCTTTCTTTGTGTGGCTCTGGAATATGTTGATGGTAGTAGGTCTGAGCCAATGGTCCTGAGACCAGGCGAGCTCTGGGCGAGCTCCCTCGCGAGCTCACTCTCTCAATGATGTTCACATGGTCAGAGGCTGATGACGTGTCACCAACCATCTGGGCGAGCTACAAGGCGAGCTCTCTCTTTCTTCATGGTGTTGACTGATTAAAAGTGGTGACGTGGCACTGGGTCAACCTGGCGAGCTCTTGGCGGGCTTTTTAGCCTTGAGGCCGCCCCCAGCTCGTCCACATCATGATTTTCTAATGTGTGGGCAAGCTGATTTGCCTCAGTGGGCGAGCTCTAGTGAAGGCGACCTCCTTTTTGTATAGTGCCGAGCTTCTCGGCGAACTCCCTTTAGGCCGCGTATGTGCTGATGTTGTCCGAAATTTGAGGCGCCACTCACACCTTTCCATGCCTCAATTCCCGCGCCCATCATTTCAAATTTTCAAATCATTTGCAAATTGGTCCTCAAACTATCTGGAAACTACACTTTGCCCATCTTCTTCCTATAAATAAGGGGTAACTGTTGCATTCCTTACTTTTGATCTTCCATATTTTCAGAGCGAATCCAAGCAATTTCCAGCAAGTTTATTCAAGATTTTCGATCATTTTTTCAAGGTATAGGTGTGAATCCATCTTTCTTCTTAACTTTTCTTTGCAGATTTCTATTTCCTTTTCTTTTTCTCGTTTTTCCAGTTAAAACACCATTAATTCCGGTAACTTTTGAGCTTTCTGACCACCAGAATTATGAACCCCGGTGACTCTAATAAACTCTCATCAAATAACCTTTTAGACCTCGCCCTCATAAAATACCATGTCGTCCCGTTCCTCAAGTCGAACCATATCGAACAGGAACCTGGAAAAAGGACCCATAACTGATGACGTGCCTATCCCCCGATTGACTCCGATTGAGATCAGATCCAGCTCTGAGGCGACCTCAGTAGCTCGCCCCATGCTAGGCTACCTATCTGGCAAGGACCGACCCGATCTAGGGGAGACGGCCACCAACTCTGGGGGTGGCTCAGATGACCATATCCGCGAACTCTGGGAGGAGCTCGCCCAAGCGAGAGAAGAGGAGATCGCTGGGGGTGACGAGGAGGTCACCGAGCCTGGCGGTCCTTCCAACGAGCTGGTGCGCGAGCTCGAGGAGTCAGAGGAAGAGGAGATTACTCTTGAGTACCTTCGCTCTATCCATTTTCCCACTCCACAGCTTCCCAAACACAACATCCTAACCGCCATCGAGCACGAACTTAATTGGGAGGAGTACATTGAGAGGTTCCAGGCGAGCTTCCCCACACCTCAGCGACCTATTAGGGAGGCCGCTGATATGTCTGATTACAAGGCGAATCAAAGCAGAGTGTCATCTCGGAGTTCATGCTCCCCACTCTCCGCCAGAAGTACCGAATCCCTCTGGACATCCACTTGGATTCCCCTGAACCAAAGGAGCGAGATGACATGCATCCACCTAGCTTGACTGCCATCAATGTTCACACTCTGGATGCCGGGCTTACCCTGCCCTTGCATCCCATTATCGGCCAATTTCTTATGGATACGAACCTCGCCATCACCCAGCTTACTCCAAATGCTTGGAGTAGCTTTCTAGCCATGCTAACCATTTTTGGATTGGAGGGGTACAAGAACCGATTGACCACGGCTGAGATTAATCAAGTCTTCAGCGTGACGAAGCAGTCTACCGAGGGCAAATGATACTATTACCTAAAGGCTCGACCCGGTGAGAAGTTTTTGGAGAGTCTCCCTAATAAAATTTGTGACTAGAAGGAGCAATTTTTCTTCACTGGGGGAGACTGGCGGGCTTCTACGAACTACACCGGGCGAGGAGGGTGCATCTTCTCTCCTGAAGGATACAGGGAGGCTAGCAGTAGGTGGCCCATTTCGGTGTGCGTGAGTTGATTTAGATTTACTAATCTAATCTTCTCTTTTTGCAGGTCCAAAGCATCACAAGCACGGTCGCACCACTTCCGACGTTTCCAAGGCATTTGAGTTCGTGCGTGTGGTGTGCTGTCTGAGAAACCGTAATGATTGGGACATTGACCACCTAAGCAAGTTTCATTGCCAGCGAACTGCCCTAGTGCTTTCCTCGCCCCATCACCTTACTGCAAAAGCCCCGGATCTTCATGGTAACAATCTTATAGTAGCTCGCCAAGTTGGTATAATCTGCCAAGTTTATCATTTTCTTTGTCTAATTTTGTTCAACTTTTTGAACTTGTGTAGATCAAGGCGTGACGGTTGCCATTCCACCAATCGAGGTCCCCAAAGCATATCACACTCTTGTCCGCAAGTTACAAGTGGGGCCTTCTCGTCCCAACAAGAAAGGGGTGCCCTCAGCCTCAGTTTTGGCAGCTCAGAAGAAGTCCAAGCTCCCTGAGCTCGCCCCCACCAAGGAGAAGGCTGGGGGTTCTGGGACTCAGAAGAAAGCACCGGCCAAGGTCCCATCGAAGACCCAGGTCGCCAAGACCTCTCAGGTCGCCAAGACCAGTAAGGGTGGAGGGCGAGCTGCCACCCCTCCTGAGCGATCCCTTCCGCCTCCATCGCCTCAAACCAAAAGAATGAGGGTAGCTTCGTAGGACCAGGAGTCTGAGCGAGGTGGGCGAAGTGGCTCAGGTTAGGGCGGCTCTGTGCATTCCAGTACTGCACCCTCATCGACTGGACAAACCGCTTCTCCAATTGCTCCCCACCATCGTTCGGTGTCCAAGAAGTGGACGATACCGTCCTGGGTTTGGACCCAGCTCGAGTTGGGTAAGAAATTTTCTTTGAACACATCTTTTTGTAGTATGTTTTTTTCAAGATTTTATCCAAGTGTTGACTCTTGCAGGTATGCCTCCATTGCTCACCCTAATAGGAGCGAGGTCCTCCATTCTTATGAGCGCTCCAAGTCCTTGTCCTTCTTGCGCAACCTTCCTAACGGGCTCGTCGTTCGAACAATTAGAGAGGTTCCAAGGCATTAGACAAATGCTCAATTGGCCACCGTCGGGAGACAATCACCCGTTGACAATATCCGGCTGGCAATGCATCATGCCAGTGGGATTTTACTTGTGGATCAAAGGGTGATTGACCAGGTGTCGAAAATTGAGAAGGCTCATCTGGAGAAAAACAACTCTTATTTTAGGATGGCCGATGAATTGTCCAAGGCAAAGAAGGCGGTGGCGATTGAGGAAGAGAAGGCTTCGACGTCATTGGCGGCCGAGCAGGATGCCCTCAACAAGCTTGAGAGGGTCACACAAGAGCTCGCCCACCTCCAAAAGAATGTTGAGATAGCTCTAAAGTCTAAGGATGCACAGCTTGCCGAACAACTCGCCACTAAGGATGGGGAGCTCGCCTTATCAAAAAGGGAGCTCGAACTGGAGAGAGGGTTGAGTAAGGGGGTTCAGGTGGAGTGCTCTCAGCTGAGAGAGGAGGTCACCACCGGAGCCACTCGTATTGCCGAGCTCCAAAGCCTTTTGGAATTATCTATCTCCTCAGATGTTTTGGCGGCTACAAAGGCTGAGGCATCGGACCTCGGCTTTGTCTTGTGTTACGCTGAGGTCCTCCGAGCCTTTCACTAGGCCAGGCTGCACAAAGATAATGAATGGGAGATGCTCCTCAAGGAGTTTAAGGAGTGCATTGAGGTGGCCAAGATTCCTGATGGCACCGAGCTGGACATTGGCGACCTCACCAAGCTGGGGGTGGAGTTGAGTTTTGTCCCGTTCGTCTCAAGGTTATCTGCTCTAGCGAGCTCCCCGCCGGTGATGAAGAACAGCGAACTCCTCTCACTGAGGAGCAAGTGGATGACTTGGCAGGGAATATCACGATCGATACCAATAGGTTGGAGAACATAACCGATATGCCCACTCTCTCTCCCCCAGCTGGTCAGGAGGTCGCTGCCGAGGTCCCCCTTGAGGTCGCTCCCACGGCTGATGCCCCCACTGCTCCTGAAACTTAGAGCCTTTTGTTTTGTCTTTGTTTTATTTTTGCTTTAAGTTGTAGTAGCTTGTTGAGCTCATGTAGCTCGCCCAGTAGGGGCTTTTGTCTTTGATAGATAGCCAGTTGGTTGGATTTTGTAACCAGTACCACTCCTCATACTTAGAAATTTCTAAGTATTTTTTAATGAAGTATATTTTCTATTCTATTTGGCTTTAATTTAATTTTTGCACGTTATTATCTTTTAGTAGCTCGCATTCTTAATTTTGGTATGCAATTGTTCGTCTTACACCACTTAGGGAAGCGAATTGTTCGTCTTATGTCGCTTAGGACCGCAAATCGTACTTTTTTGTTTGGCACTTACTTGTTCGTCTTACGCCGCTTAGGGCAGCGAATTGTTCGTCTTATGTCGCTTAGGGCAGCGAATCAAGCTTTTATTGTTCTCTTGGGCGATTGGGTTTTAAAAACCTTGCCTTAGATGTTTTAACTAGTATTTTGAGAATTTTTCTAACATTGGGCAGTGGGTGCTTAGTGATCCTTTAAGAAGGATACTTTAGCGAACCTGGGCACTTTAACGGCCTTTGCCTTGAGCTTTAGATAATAACGTTTTGGGACTTAAGTCCTTGCGTGTTTTGAGTTTGAACAGATAATTTCTTGAAAAAATTCTATCTTTATTGAGTAATGACATTTACAGTAGTCGTCATCAATATTCCGGATGCGAGCTTTTGACTAGTCTATTTACAAACTTTAGTTCACCTTCCTCTACTGCCAACAGCTGAAAGTACTTTGTTTTCTTCCTCTTCTTGAACCGATGTAGATACTGACTACTAGTTTCTTCATAACTTCATTTTCAGTGTCTGACACACGATTGTACAATGAATCTATCATTTCAACCTTGGGAGACTGATTGAGTGACACACACATGATCTTGGACAGACTCCTCAAGAAAATGTAGTTGTTTCTTATCCAAAGGCATATAAGCATTCATCAGAGCATTCACTCTGTAACAACCTCTTTTCATACTCCAATCCTTCCGCTGCTACTGGTAATACTTTTTCAAGTGTTCTATGCTCCAAGCGTATGATGAAGCTTTCCCATCCATATCTTCAAGGTCATAGGTTCCATTCGCCCAGCTAGTGGTAACTCGGAACGATCCTTTCCTGTTTGGTACAAACACACCAGGTGGCGTCGCTAATCGTCTTCTCAAGACCAACTCCCCATCCTTGAATTTTCTGTTCCGTACTTGGGAGTTGTAGTACTTTTCTGCTCTCTGCTTGTAGGTAGCATTCTTTAGTTCCGACGAGGCCCTGGTTTCTTCAAGTAAGTCTTTCTCTACTGCCAAAGATTCATCATTGCTCTCTTCATCGTATCCTACTACCTTCCAAGTGTTGGGGAATTAAATGCGCATCTATTCGGGATTTACGCTAAATACAAATTTAAGCCTACAACTAATATCATGATTTAAACATAATTAAATCAAATAATTGTATACCCAACAACAGGCTTTGCATGCAAAATATATGAACATATAAAATCACATAAAGCCCTAAACATACAGAACTAGGAGATATAGTGAATTATACCTCTTGGAGAAAAGGCAGTGACGTCCTTATTGAGATGCTTTCACAAGGTGGTTGAGATCAAAAGGCGTCCTTCTTGATGCTTTATCTACTTCAACCGCCTTATGTTCTGACTCCAAGCAATCAACTAGATTAACCCAATAAGCCTTCTCAAGTATTCCCTTGTCCTTATTCGTACACCCGGTAGGAGGCCACACGAATAATCACAACACAACGAAGAAAATAATTTTGTTGCCCTACTACTGTGATTTTCGAAAATCACTAATTTGATTATGAATGAATAGAAGTCTTGTATCATCTCATATTTATAATGAGAATACAAGATCTTGAATATCTTGAATATCTAATATTTCAAATCTTGATTATCATGAATATCAAATATTCTAATCTTGATAATCTTGAATATTAAATATTCAATTCTTGATATTTTGTTCTTTCATAATTTTTGAAAAAAATAATATATATATTTAATTCCATGAGATCTTGATTTTATTAGATATTCTTGTATCCAAGATACATATCTATTTTTCATAAAATCTCTCATTAATTTAATATATATATATATATATATATAATTTTCGAAAATTTACAATTAGTTGGGCCCAAAATTATTTCTTTTATTTTAATCACCTTATTCATTGTTGGACATTTAATTAAGCTACTTGAGGGGCCTTTAGGAGAATTAAGATTGGACCTCCTAATGGGCATTGAATTCTAACATTGAGCTCAATGTCATTCAACCCATTAACATTAATCTCACTCCACTATAGGATTAATGTTGCACTATCCATCTTAACCCATATTACAACCATATGGCTCCCGGTCATTATTTCCCGTGTTTAAGATTCTCTTGTCCGTTAATTAATCAAGCCACTGAACATTTTAATTAATTTAACATCTTAACCTTGGAGTAAGGACGACTCTTCTTTATCATCATACCTGTTAATGAAATAATCGACGAGCGTGCTTAAGGAAGTAATTAATCAAGTCTGGAATGACGTGTCCAAGAGAATTGATCAAACACGAAGAAAGAACCAGATTGAAGAACACCCTGACAAGTCAACAGTTATTAAGCTGGTAACGAGTCAGCAGCTTATAGCGAAACAGGGAGCTGTTCAGCAGCTTCTAGTGAAGCAGGCTGCTGATCAGCAGCTTATGATGAAGCAGGCTGGTGACGATCCATCAGCTTGTATCTCCTATATAATGTAATCGAATTCATTCGAATAAGGGATGAAAGTTTTACCCTAACGAAGCTCTGCTCGAACGACGAGCTTGTATGACGACCTACCTGCTTACTCATAAAACCTCGCAAGTTCATCTATTTCAGCATATTGTTGGTGTAATCGTTGTTATTATAGTCACATAATCACGTTTACGAAAATTGCATCAATAATACCGAAAAAAAATTCCACTTGCAAGATTTAGTATGACGAACATTTAGAGCCCACCAAGGGGACTAATTATGCAAGACTCTCGAAGCACAAGTTCCTCTGTACTAAATCTTAGCAACGGTCGTGTTCTCAATGGCGTCACCCAAGATGCAAAGTATTAAGTCTTATTGACTCTCTACCCATAACAAAATAAAGTGCCACGCACGGATCACACACAGTCCTATTTAAGGGACAGAGGTTTAGAAATAAATGACCACTGAGGTCTAATTCTTCATCCCATAAATAAGTACGGAAGAATTACCTCTTTGTAGGTCCTCTTCAATCCATCATCATACACTAGTGTAATCTCTTGGTCAAGATAAGCCAATCTGGAATTTACACATCAACTGTTACCAATGGGTGTTCAAATCCCATCTAGGTTGTGAATTTAGTATTTGTTACAAGACACTGATAATGTGATCTTGCTGTGAGTTATCCGGGGATCACCACATTTATCTATAGTGTAACTTGTACTATTATAATTACACGAATTGCATTAAATAAATAACATTCATATTTATCTAAAGCACAGTGATAAAAGATTTATTTCAGATAAAGCTCAAAGATTCAGTTTAGTTATACAAAGTAAAAACATACTTTCTAGTATAACCCTAAAAATATCCCACTTATACTCAAAGTCTGCTTTTAAGTATACTACAGCATGTCTATATACTACACATGTCCTAATAATTTCTCCCACTTATACTCAAAGCAGATTGGCAACACACTTGACACCCATTCCTCCCAAATGTCTCTCGAATGTACATAGAGGCAGACACTTTGTGAGAGGATTAACTAGGTCGTGTTCCGATGCGATCTTTGTCATCTCTTCATCTCCTCTCTTAACGATTTCTCTTCTAAGATGACATATCCTTAAATGTGTTTGTTGGCCTTGTGGACGGTTCCCTTGAATTTGCAACTACCCTAGCATTACAATGCTAGACAAATTCAGAATTTTATCCAAGTCCACTTAGAAGATCTTGAGCCAAACTGATTCCTTCACTGCTCCATAAGCAGTTACTTATTCGGCTTCCATGGTAGAATCAGTGATGCACACTTCACCATATCATGGCTCCATCCCTAAATGAAACACATTATTCGAGGTAGATCTATATGGAATTTATATCTGATTGGAAATATGAGTCTGAATAACCGACAGGGATTAGACTATCTGATGGATAAACCAACATTCTATCTCGAGTTCTCTTGAGATATTTCAGAATGTTTTTAACAGACGTCCAATTATCTTTCCTGGGTTTACTTTGATATCGTGCTATCATGCCCACGACAAATTAGATATCCGGTCTCGTACACAACATAACATACATGAGGCTTCCAACTGCCGAAGCATATGGGATGTCTTTCATGCAATCTATCTATTCTTGTGTCTTCGGACACATCTCTTCGATAGATGAATTCCATGCCTAAAAGGTACAAAACCTTTCATGGAATTCTACATGCTGAACTGTTTCAAAACAGTTTCTATGTATGAAGCTTGCGATAAGCAGATCATTCTTTTCTTGCGATCTCGAGTAATCTTGATCCCTAAGATATGATCGGCTTCCCCTAAGTCCTTCATATGAAACTGATTTGACAACCATACCCTTACGTCAGATAACACCGCTACATTGTTTCCAATGAGTAAAATATCGTCTACGCATAGTATCAAGAATACCACGGCAGTTCTGACACACTTCTTGTACACACAACTCTCAAACTCATTTTGATCAAAATCATAAGATTTTATTACTTGATCAAAAACATTGATTCCAAGCTCGCGATGCTTGCTTAAGTCCATAGATAGACCTCTTAAGCTTGCATACAAGGTGCTCTTGGCCTTTTTCAATAAAGCCTTCGGGTTGATACATATAGATTTCTTCTTCAAGACTTCCATTAAGGAAAGTTGTCTTGACATCCATTTGCATAGACCCCATCTCGACTTTTATTGCTATTTACAAAGAATTGCATCCTTGTCTTGGAGTGCTTCGTCGTATGTCCATGGGTGTAATTCATCTTCCTCGGGGACCAAGTCAAACGACTCTCCCACGAACATGAATCTCTCGAGTACGACGAGGCTCCGGTTGTGTTGGTGTGTCGCGTGGTACATCAACTTGTACCTTTGGTATAGGATTATGCCCTTTTATTTCATCTAAGGTAATCTCACTTTTGGGCTTTCTATTGTTCACATAGTCTTCTTCCAAGAACTTAGAATGCGTACAAATTACAATTCTTTGGTCCTTGGGACTATAGAAAATACCCCCCTTCGTTCCTCTAGGGTATCCTACAAACAATCTCAATTCCGAACGTGGATCTAATTTTCCAGCTTCCTTATCCAACACATATGCCGGACACCCCCAGATTCTTATGTGTCTCAAACTAGGCGCACGTCCGGTCCATAATTCTGTAGGAGTTTTAGGAACCGATTTAGATGACACCAAGTTTAGAATGTTGTTGATAAGGCGAACTAATTAGAAATGATTATGGAATTATTGCGAAGACCCAGTAGGTCGCCACCTCGTGGAGGTGCCACACTGCCATCTTGGACCGAGGCAAACATAAGGGAGCTCGGCGAGGTGGAGGGTAGCTCGCCCAGGCCCCAAAAGCCTGAGGTCAACCTATCGATCGGACGAGAGAGGGGAACTCGCGAGGGAGCTCGCCCACAAAGGGGTAGCTCGCCCGTGAACATAGAGGTTGAGCCGAGACCCATTCCTACACTGCCCGAAATAGCACAAGACCCAGGAGCTCGCCCAGGACCAATGTACTTTAGGGATATGTGTAAATAGGATAGAATATGAATGTAGTAGGAAGAGGCACTCGAAAGGGAGCAATGTGAGGGACCAAGACGAAGGTTACGGACCTTCGTCAACACCGGGAGCCAAATAGGCTCGTAAGGTGCCACCTTACACTTGCACACTTATAAATAAGACCTCTCTTGTAACTATTACAGAATTCCAATTCCAATCCAATCATAATACACTTTAATTTCTCTCTCTAAACTCTCCACTTTCTCTCTCTATATTCATCCCTCAAGAACACTAAGAACATAAATCTTAGATTATTGTTTGATAGAATTAATACATCGCAATAGCCACATAACAAACATCATTAGTAAATTCTATCAACAAATGTGAGCCGCTGTTTCCAAGGCATAGCCCCAAAACGACTTGGGTAACTCCAAATAACTCATCGTGGATCTGATCATTTCTAAAAGAGTTCTATTTCTTCGTTCTGCAACCCCATTTTGTTGAGGGGTACCAGGTGCGATCAATTGGGATACAATCAATTCACTTGACAAGTAGGTTAAAAATTCATTGCTGAGGTATTCGCCCCCACGATCCGATCGTAGGAACTTGATGCTCTTTCCCCTATGTTTCTCGGCCTCGACTTTGAACTCTTTGAATTTATCAAAGGTTTTCGATTTGTACCGCATAAGGTAAACGTACCCATATCTTGAGTAATCATCCGTAAAAGTTACGAAATACTCAAAACCTCCTCTAGCTTAAATCGACATTGGCCCACATACGTTAGTGTGAACGATTTCCAACACTTCACTAGCTCTATTCCCCTTGGCCCTGAAGGCCCTCTTAGTCATTTTCCCCACTAAACAAGATTCACACGTTAGAAACGGCTCAACATGGAGAGACTCCAACGAACCGTCCGCCACCAACATTTGAATTCTCTTTAGATTAATATGACCAAGTCTTAGATGCCATAGAAGTGTTTCGTTCATGTTTGAAGAAAATTTTCTTTTCTTAGAAATAGTCGATGTGTTATAAGAAGCATTTTGCGTGTGGTGTGTACTTTTAATAGTATAAAGATTACTCACTAATGTCCCTGAACAGATGAACTCATCGTTTCGAAAAATAACAACCATATTATTAAAAAAACTGAGTATCCATCAACGTACAATTTAGAAATCGAAATTAAATTCTTCCTAAACCTGGGAACATAAAGAACATCTTTTAAAACTAAAACCCTATCTTCAAAAAATAGGTGCACGTCTCCCACTGCGACAGCCGCTACCCTCGTAGCATCGTCCAATGTGATGAGGATCTCATTCGCACTAAGTTGCCGAGTTTTTCGGAACCCCTGTAAAGTGAAACATACATGATCAGTGACTCCTGTATCCACTACCCACGAATGGGAAGCATACGCCGCTAAACAAGTTTCAACAACAAGTGCAAAAGAATTACCTTTCTTCCCGGCCTTCTTTGGCTTGGGACAAGCCGTCCTCCAATGTCCTTTCTCACAGCAATTGAAACACTTCCCTTTGGTAGCTTTCTTGACCCCTCCCTCATTAGTTACCTTACTCTTAGCTTGGTTCGGGCCTTTGGTCTTTTTCTACTTCTTCCCACCTTTCGGTGCGGAAGAAGTCGGACCGCTTGCCACCAAGATTTGAGTTTGGTGTCCTATGAGTGTCTCCGCCGATACCAAAGCTTGCAAGAGTGGTGCCAACATGAACTCTTGATTATTCATCATATAGTTCAACTGGGCTGCTCAAAGCTTTTCGGTAGAGAATGGAGAACGAAATCAACTTGTGTTTCCGCATCATGTTCCGCTCCAAATACCTCTAACTTGTTGAGGTAGCCCATCATTTTGAGAACGTGATCCCTTACGGGCGTTCCCTCCACCATTTTCAGTGATAACATGTCTCGCATGGTGATTTTCCTAGTCGTATGATTCTGATGAGCGAACATTTCCTTAAGGTTTAGCATCATATCAGAAGCGGATTGCATGTCTTGGTGTTGGTGTTGCAAAACATCTGACATTGAAGCCAAGATGGTACACCTAGCCATTTAATCGGATTTCATCCACTCCCTATGATATTCCCTTTCGGCGTCATCCGCATCATCCGTAGGCGTAGGGGGCTTTGGTGTGTCAAGAACCCACTTATGTTGTTGTGCGGTAAGGACAATAAATAAATGACGTTTCCAATCAACATAGTTTTCACCTTTCAGTTTGTTATCTTTAAGTATTGTAAATAGTGGATTAAAAGGAGACGACATGCTGAACTGAAATAAAATATACATTGCATTAATACATACATCGATTCACAAAGATTATCACAAATTTCGATCATGCTTTATATTGAAATCTCAATATATATATATATATATAGCATAAATCGGCCGACATCCTAAAACTGTTCACATAAGCCATGATGAGTGTGGACGTTTATGCAAACACATTTAATGATATTATTAGATAGGAATCTCTGAAAATCTGAAGATTGGTTGTCCCCACAGCTAATGATAACCTAAGTCCACCTATTAGCGCCTCATACTCTGCTTCGTTGTTTGTAGCACTGAAGTCAAATCTAATTGCCGAGGTGAAGACTTGTCTATCTGGGCTTATTAGTACTACACTGGCTCCTGCTGCTGTGCTAGTTGATGATCCGTCCACGTAGAGGTGCCATGGTGCTATACGCCCTCTCATCGGATTGTGTGGGAAAGTTAGCTCGATGATGAAATCGGCATGCGCTTGTCCCTTGATCGTTGTTCGGGGTGCATAGGTTATACCGTATTAGCTAACTTCTAGTGATCATTTCAACAAGCGTCCTGTAGTGTCCAGCCGATGCAGTATTTGCCTTAGTGGGAACGTCGTCAACACCTCCACCGGGTGGTCGAAGAAATAGGGCTGCAACTTTCTAACACTCATTACTAGTGCGTAAGCCAACGTCTCCGTAGGTGAGTAGCGCAGCTCCGCTTCGTGCAAGGCTTGGCTTACGTAGTACACTGGTAAATATGTCTTCCCTTCTGCTCATACTAGGACCGAGCTAATGGCAAGTTCTGATGCCGCTAGGTACAGGTACAACTTCTCTCCAGGTTTCGGCTTTGACAGGATCTGCATGTTGGCCAGGTACTCCTTGATACTCGAAGGCTTTTTAACACTTGCTTGTCCATCGGAAATCATCTTTGTGTTTGACTTTAATCTTTTCAAAGAATGGGCGATTCCGATTGTCGGACCTGGAGATAAATCTGTTCAAAGCTACCAAGCACCCGGTCAGTCTTTCAACTTTCTTCACCGAGTAGGGTGACTTCATTTCCATGATGCACTTCACCTAGGACGGGTTGACTTCAATCCCTCTTTGGCTCACCAGGTGACCCAGGAACTTCCCCGAGTATACTCCGAAGCTACTCTTCTTTGGATTCAACTTCATATTGTAGTGGCACAGTATGTCGAAGGCTTGTTTGAGGTGATCCAGATGGTCCTCCTTCTGCAAGCTCTAGACTACTATGTTGTCCACGTACACCTCTATCGTATGTCCGATATGTTGGTCAAACATTTTGTTCACCAATCTTTGATAGGTAGCTCCGACATTGATTAGTCCGAACGGCTTCTTTTCCCATCAGAACATGTTCTTATTTGTGTAGAACGTCGTATGTTGTCCTTCGAGCATGCCGCATTGATATCTGTGAAGTCGATGCACATTCTCCATGCTCCGTTCAGCTTCTTCACTAGGACTGGACTGGCCACCCACTGCGGACAAAGCGCTTCTTTAATAAGCTTGTTGTCGAGCAATTTCTTCACCTCCGTGGTTAGGGCCTCGTACATGTCTGGTCCGTACTTCTTTTGCTACTGTTGAACGGGCTTCTTTGTTGGGTTGATGTTTAGCCAGTGACATGCATACTCCAGCGGGATCCCCGTCATATCTTCATGGGACCAGGCAAACACGTCTAGGTTAGACTTCAGGAACACCTCCATCTTACTCCTGTATGACTCTGGTAGCTTAAAACCTATTAAAAGTTTTAAGTCTGCTTTGTTGGGGTCCACTTGGATTGCTCTTAGCTCCTCCACGGGGGTCGCTCTCCTTTTCTTATTTTTCCACCTTGGGTCCGAGGTGAGCTCATCCCAGTCCTCCTTTGTTATCGGCTAGTAACCCACTCGGGGTTCGAGGTTTTCGCCTCCTATGTCCATATTGGCGGGTTCACAAGCTTCTTCCGACTCCTGCGTGACTGGGTTGGGTGGCTCCTCCTCTTGCGGGACTTCATCCACCTTCACCGGTGCCTGTTGTTGGTGTTCTTTCCGATTAGCCTGGAAGAACTTCATCTCCTCCGACTGGTTATCCACCTCCATCAGCTCAGTCTCCACCGAGATGACATCTAGGATGTTGGGCTCGTCCCCCATATTCTGTACTGCATCTTCAAGTACGAGTACCTGCGTAACTAATTTTTTAATCTGGTAACTTTTAACTTGGAGTAAACACTCTCTTACTTTCTTTTTATTGCCTTTGATAGTTCTGGCACCTTTAGGAGTTGGGAATTTAAGACAGTAGTAGTAGGTTGAACATGCCACTTTGAATTCATGAATAAAGGGATGACCGAGGAACCCGTTGTAAGTTGACTGTTGATCTACTACTAGGAAGTCTACTAGCCTAGTCAGTCTCGTCTCTAGGCCCTCGACTGATACAAGCTCGACACTCAACCTAATTATTCCTAGGGGAATGGTTACAGCTTCCCCAAACCCCACTATTCTATGATTACATGGTTCAATGTACGACTCATAATCACCTAGCACATCTAGGGTGTTTTTGAACAGGATGTTGGTGTAAGCGCCGGTGTCCACAAGCAGTCGGCGGACCTTCGTATTCATGATGTTAGCGCTAATCACCAACGAATCGTTGTGGGGGGTGAGGATTCCTTCCAAGTCCGCCTGTGAAAATGTCAGCTCCGTAGTGGGCTTAGCAGTGGGCTTGGAGCTGGAGCTGCCTTCTTGAACCTAGTTTACAGCCTATACTTCTGTCTTTCTCTGCCTCTTGGAGATGGACTGTCTACCATCTTCGAGTCCACCGGCATGTCCCATCTGTTCCTCAAGAATGAGGATTTCCCTGTTCGACTCTTGGTGTGCAGGTGGAGGCGGAGATCCTCTACGTCTGTTGTTCGGGGGAGCACGACGGTCCTCATCTTCTTCCTCGTCATCATCGTCCATCTCCTCCCTCCTTCCCTGTCTTGTCCTTTTTACCGGGACTTTCTTTACAAACTCCGCAAGATTCCCATCTTCATAGAATTTCCATAACTGCTTGAGTAAGTCCCGGCACTCACTGGTGAAGTGACTGATACTTTGATGGTAAGCGTAGTATTTGTTGGGATTCAACTTGATGTGGTCCTGCCGAATCTTCATCAGCTCATTCAGCAACACTTTGTCCTTAACCGCCGTAAACACATAGTCGACGGAGACTGTCAGCACTTGGTTTAACTTCTCTTCGAACTCGTCCCCATCGAAGGACTTTAAATTTCTGGGGGCCTTGTAGGTGCTCCCGGCCTTCTTGCCCTGCGGCATATTCTCCTCGGAGCTCCTGACCTTCTTTGCCAATGCCTCCTGCATGGCTACGTACACCTCTGCCTTATGTCGAAATTTGACATATGTTTTTGGGCAGGATAGGTTCATCTCCTTCCAGAGCTCCGTACCCTTCTTCAGTCCGGCCATGACAGCCACTATCTTAGTATCCTTGCTGACTGGCTCGCCCTCTAATAGGATTTTGTTGAACTGCTGCAGGTACTGTTGGTCCAACTCCTTATTTCCTTGCTTTATGTTGGCGAGCCTGTGCTTCTGGGTCAAGTAAGACCCATAGCCAGAGAAGTGTGAGAAATTCTCGTGTGACTTGGCTAAATGATTGGATTGACCCCGGGGCTAGTGATGAGAACCATTTGTGAGCCCAGTCCCCAAGGGTCAATGGGAAGTTTCTGCACTGAGTGGCATCCGATGCTCCCACGGAGATCATGAAGTCCGTGTACTTGGAGATGTGCACTTTAGGATCAGATTCTCCCTCGTACGCGGCCATAACTGGGAACTGGATTTTCTTCTGTACAGGTTCCTGTAAAATAGAAGGTGCCAAAGGTGACACCGGGAGTGTTGTGGCGTTCGCTCCGCTGCTCTAGGTAGCTACTTGCATTTAGAGCTGCTCTATGGCCCTCTTTAGTGTGGGCAGCTCATCATCGTGGGCTACCTCCTGTGGAAGCTATTCAAGGATCGTATACCTCATGGACGTACATCCCTGTAGTCCGTCGCTCCGGGGTAGCCCATCTATGATGTGCTGGAATTGTCGAGCACAAATTTGGGCCTAGTCTGTCTGAAGCTGGCCTCCTCAACCTTTCATATGCTGACCTACGAGGGCATAAGTCCGACTTCTCCCTTTGTATCGATGTCGACACGGACTCCTGGGCCGTCTCCTCGTATCGGGGCCCTAGCCTGCCCTGGAGGACCTCTCGGGATTGGTGGGTCGCGGAGACCTCAGTATAGGTAGTAGCTTGCCCACCTTTTCAGTCGAGTTTGTCCATCACCTTCGCCTTCCCGGCAGCATTTTGGTGGCGGTGAGCTCTGGTGGAGCACGCCTCTTGGTCGGCTGGGAGTTCGCCAGCCTGCTCTCTGGACTGTGTGGCACGCGTACGCCAGGTTTCCTAGTCTCGTGCAGTAGTGGTGGGAGCTCGCTGAGGAGCTCGCTGGGGCTCGACTTGTTGTTACTACCTCTGAACCCTCTGGGGTATAGAGATAGCTCGTTCCAGTTCGCCCAAGTTCTGGAGCAATTCCTGGAGAGCGGGGCTTAGTCCATCCTGTGCCGGGGTGGCATTATTTTGTCCGTAAGTTCACTGGGGAGCTCGCTGACGTGAGGTTTCTCCATCAGCCTGGTTCCTCTGGGGAGCACGTCCCTTCCACCTCCTGGTGGTGGAGGATGTGTGTGTGTTCTTCTTTGACATGGTTTGTCCTTGTTTGTCCTGGTGGGGGTAGTTCGACTTCAACAGATTTTCCAACAAAGATAAGGTTTTTCAAAAAAGTCTTTCTTGCCTTGCATGCAAATGGTTTTGTCCAGAATCTGGTTTAACCACAAGCACACATGCGTTTAGAATTTTTGAGTCCCTTGTTTTGGTTCACAAATTTCTGGAAAATCCGTCTAGTCTTCAAGTGTGTTCTTGAGTTTTATCATTAATGCCTTCAAATCTCCTCAATCTTTCTCTCCGAATTTGCAAATCGAAGGTTCGGCCCCTTCCTCTAGCGCCAAATTGTTGGTAGAATTTACTAATTGAGTGATTTATGTGGCTGATTTGATCACTGAATCCTGCCAAACAATAATCAAGTAATGTTCTTGAGAGAGTTTTTGTAGAGAGAGAAAGTAGAGAGAAGAAAGATGTTGTGTATTATGAACTTAGAGAGAGAAAAGTGTTACAATGACCCTATTTATAGGTTTGCGTGTAATGATGTGGCACTTAGTGGGCTAGTTTAGCCTAATGTGCTGACAAGTGTCATCAACACTTGTCATCATTCCTACCATTACACTCTAATTACATTGATTTGTCCTACTACATCACTACTGATTCCCTATGTAGCTATTAGCTTCGCTTCGGACTGGGTGAGCTCCCTTGTCTTGTGTGGCTCCGGGATATGTTGATGGTAGTAGGTCTTCAGGCCTATTTTTTCTTTCATTTTTCACACCCAGATTCATGTTTTCTAATTATAGGAGGCATGGTGAAATTTAAAAAAAACAAAAACTCATAAACTAAATAATAAAAGGATAGAATAAACCTGGAAGTGTTTGACTACTCTCAATCATTAATTCACCAAGAACTTTAAGCGTTCAGAATAATTAATCTAAATTGGAAGGAGACGATATGCAATTCCTTATTGAAATTTCAACCCTCAAGCTTCAAACATACATATATGGATTACCGTCCTATTATGGATTAATGATTATCATTAAGCATCACTCAACCAACATAAATTAAAACAATTTTGGCCGTTAGACACCATAAATTTGGTGATTTTTTTAGGAAATTTTTTTTGCTTTAAATTGAAAAAAAAATACAAGATTATTATGCTCAGAATTCGAGAAGATAAAAGGTTTTTCTTAAATCAGATATTAGATAAATTAAGAAGAAGAAAAAAAATGGGGCCCTGTGACATGTCACTGGACACACCCTCTAATGAACGGCCCTGGTCCTGATACCAGGCGAGCTCTGGGCGAGCTCCCTCACGAGCTCACTCTCTCCATGATGTTCACTTGGTCAGAGGCTAATGACGTGTCACCAACCATCTGGGGGAGCTACAAGGCGAGCTCTCTCTTTCTTCATGGTGTTGACTGATCAAAGTGGTGACGTGGTACTGGGTCAACCTGGCGAGCTCTTGGCGGACTTCTTAGCCTTGAGCTATTTATTTTGTTAATTCTCCTATTATAGCTCGCTTTAGTTCACCTATCAACAATTAGAAACATTTTATTGTTCCCCATTTTTCTAGCATACAATTGCTCCAGCTTTTCCCACAGTGAACGTGCATTTGTTTATCCACTAACATGATTCAACACATTATCATCCACCCACTGCCTAATGTAACCACACACTTGACGATGCAATATATTCCATTGAGCATCTGTTTTATCATCAGGCTTGTTAGCTTCAAATACAGGTAGATAGTAATCTTTCACGTATAGAAGATCCTCTATCTTTTCTTTCCACACATAATAATTTGAACCACTGAGATTCAACATTCTACTAGTATTAGTCTCCACCACAAGGCACAGATCAGAGACCGTGCTCTAATACCACTTTGTTGGGATAAAAACACGAATAATCAAGCAACAAAGTATTCGTCTACGCAGCGGAATGATCAATTATCCCTCTATTGTGTGAATCTAGTAGGAAACAATACTAAGAATATAATGCAAAATAAAATAAGCAATCACCAAGCGATTTTAACGTGGAAAACCTCCTCAACGTGAGGAGTAAAAACCACGGTACCGAAGTCCACCCAAAAACTTCATTATGAGCAAAAATCCAAGGATACAATATGTCCACAACAGACATTCAACTACAAGTGTATCAAGACAATCAATACTTGATATCTACAATGAGATTAGAAAGATCTCACCGAACAACACCAAATGGAGAATACTGTTCACAACTCTCGGAACCTCCAAATCTGATCTGCACCGTCCAGAATCAACCCCTACGTGTCTTGAACATGATGTCCACATTACAGCTCGATCCAATGGTTAGTTTGTGAGAAACGACCCTTTTACCTCAGCTGCACAGAAGTAAATCGCTCAAAAATAGACCTTCTTTTTGTGGTCTATTCCTGTTAATATAGAGCTCTAAATATGATCTCCACAATTCAGAATGCATTTCCACAAGTTCTGAATGTGCTAACAAAATTTTAGCTCGATCCAACGGTTGAAACTCCGAATATTGCTTCTGCAAGATTTCTGCCCTTGAAATTTTCCTAAAAAACGTGAATAGTATTTTTATCACTCACTTTTCTTATCTTCCCTCAATGTCTTCTAAGGCAAGATAACACCAAGTATTGGACCTACTTGGGCTTTACAATCTTGTTGGCTATTGGGCTCCTCCACATATTTGGAAACTCAATCCAACAAAGTGAACCCTAATATATAGGGTGAAAGAAAAGGTAAAAGGTGTCAGAGCCGTCTGTTAGCAAAGGAACACGTGTACGCATCGGATGAATGAAGGTGAAAAGTCACCAAACATTTGACTGTTCAGATTAAAAAAATTAATTTGAAAAGAGTCATCATGAAGCGACATCACCGCTACAAAATATACTGGCTTACAAAAGGACATCCTTGAAAAGAAATAAGCACATACTCGAAGAGACAACTTTTAAGGTTGTGTCTATTAGAGCAGGGGAAGTTGTTGATATGAGTAACAAGTACCTCAGCCTAATAAGTTGAACCTAATGATAAAGTCTTATATCTAAGGCACAATAATGTGATCCAATAACCTTCTCAAGACAAATAAACCTTATGAAAGATAAGTATAAAGGGATAAAGTGGTCAGGTCTCCTGAGGACCTGATTATCTAATAAGATTTCTTAACACTAGAAAGTGGTTAAAGGTGGCCTCTCAAGGGAAAAATGACATAAATAAGACTACAAGTATCAACTCATAAGTTTAAGATCGATCTAATAGGTCTACGATCTCACTATTTTCTCCGAGGGATTTTGAAAAGACCTCGCGTACTTTGTCATTATTACACAAGGAATAAGCTTCTAAGTAAACTCACATAGATTTATATCCAAACGTCATCGAATGAACCTGACAACAAGTACAATTAGTGCTACATGTCTTGGTAGTGACCACTCACATCATCAAAAAATATCTTATTTTCAGCAAAAAAAAAAAAAACAACCACATTTATTTTGGTTTTTGTTTATGCCCAACCCCCCCCCCCCCCCAAAAAAAAAAAAAAAACACAAAGACCAAATTACCTCACTATCTCAAAGTATAAATATCCTTTCTCTTAGTGATATAGAGAGATTCAAGATTGTCTTCAATATTTCACACCATCAGTTAGCTTGTGTTTCTCTCCACATTCAGCCGAAAATTTCATCCCCAAGACCATTTTCAAGCATTTTTAGTAGCTCTGTTGTGGATCTATTCTTTTTCCCTTAGAGCTCTCTATTTATAGGTGAATTTAATCATATTTGCTCACTTGTATGGAAATATGGGATTAAATGCATATGATTTTATTTTATTTTATTTTATTTTATTTATTTTATATCTTTGGTTTTATTTACATCACCGGCAATTAGGAATAAAAATGATAACAATCTCAAAAATTTTAATTCATATACAACTTAATAAAATATAACGGACGAACTCTTTATATAAGAGAAAATAATAATTAATATATAAAAATAAATTAATCAAATAATAAAAACACAAATTCTAATTTTCTTAATTGACTTGATTCTCCAAATTTTTGTACAATAATCTATAACTATATAATAACAAAATCTTATTCCTTTTCTGGAAAATTTTCTTTAACAAAATTTTTTGCTTTCTAAATTTGTATTGTTATAGAAGATGTTCAGTTATTAAAATTTGTAAAGCCTGTTGAGCTTCCTTAGTAAATGAATTTTGCTATTAGTGTTAAAAAAAAATGCACATACACTGAACAATAAGGCTCTTAACCTCCCCTACCCAAATATCAATATAGGGATATTAATTAAAACCTCATACGAAATTAAATGAAAAAGCCAAAGTAATATCAAATAAAAAAATCCTTTTACATTCCCTAATCATTAAGTAAATATTTTGAGAAACTGAAGTCGGATTCTGTTCTGTGGTCGATTTCCCTGTGCTAACTTATACTCCTTAGATAGGTTAAGGTTCAATCTGAGCGAACGAAATGGCAGATGATGATTGATTGACTATGAATGACTTCAGTCGAGGACGGTACTGCTCAGAGAGATAGACCCCTTTTCAAGGTATGTATCCTGACTTCCAAAGCCCAAACCTCATTTTGTATGTGCCAATGATAACCTTGATTTGTAATCTCTTTCACAAATACAATTG